>PITA01001151.1:0-28583 GCA_004023965.1 Spilogale gracilis
TGATTTCTAAAATCCATACTTTTCATTTCAGAAAACATGGAGATATGTTGATATGGTTGTTTTACTATGCCAAGAAGAGAAACACTGAAGTGTTGTACTCGTAATCATTAAGGAAACATATGGGAACAATTAAGACAAGAAGCACTTATGATGAGTCTGTTTTATCCAAATGTAAATCACATGTTTAGTCTAGCAAAAATCAAGGTAAATTTATGTTTAGAGGATAAACTGGCAGAAACAAAAATATTTTAATTATATGCATTATGACATTTTTCGTGTATACACAAAACTGGTAGTAAAGATAACATTAAATTATTTGCATATTTCAGCACTTATACAAAAACAGTGTAAAGCGTTATAAAAGTATCATTTAATTACTTAAATCAGTATATCATCATGAAGTAATAACAACAGGATAGAGAGACATGACCCTACACTCAAATCACCAAAAACCCACATCACCCCAGAGGACTCCAACCATCCCCCGGAAGATTCCCACCACCTGTGGTACTGTCTCCTCACCTACTTCCACAAATTTTAAGTCTAAGTTATCCAATTTCAGCTCTCCAGAAGCAGGGGGAAATTAAATTATCTGGCAGCCAGGTGTGGGGGGTAGGGGAGAGGGGGAGGGGGGGTTGTTATTCTCCAAACATGTGTGCAGGAAGGGCTGACTGAAGGGGAGCCCGATTGGTGAGGGGCGCAGGCACTGTTCTTCCCACTGCCAGTAAAGAGAGCAAAAGAACTCTGGTCACAAAGTGGATCCCAGAGGGCTGGGGAAGCTCACGGAGGTAGGTGAGTGACTGATACAAATTTAAATTAAGTACTGTTCCACTGCCACAAAAGACGGTATTCTCCTATCAGTTTGTACATGTTGTTTCAAAGGGACAGGATGATTTGCTTTAGCAAAGGCACATACTGTGCATGAGTGTACTTACGAAACTTTTCTAGAGGTGACGTACCCTGACTGTGTATGGGCACCAGCTGCGGCACGGGGGGCGGGGGAGGCTGGGCAAATGCGGCCGGCTGAGCGGCTACAGGACTAAGCACAGCAGTGAACAAGTCTTCAACATCCTTCCCGCCAAGCTCTGTGACACAGAATCACAGTGACAGTAAGATTAAAATAAAAGACTATCAGAGCCAAAGTATATGGAATGCCATTCTTCATAAATTTAAAATACAGAACACAAGTACCTGGAATTTTATATAACTTTCCAAGAATTGCTCCTAGGACAAAATAAAGAAACACAAATATTAACAACTACCATTTCAACATGCTGAAACAAAACAGCATTTGACACAGAAATGATCAGAAGAGAAGTTAAATTATAAAGAAGCATGCAGAAATCTTTGAAAATCATATTTACTCATGTCTTTTAGAAAGCCTAGATGTAGGGCAAATATTTTACCATCTGTGACCATTTTGTCTAGCTCAGGACTGAGGATTCCATCTAGCTGCTCTTCACTTAATGGTCGTGAGCTTGGATTGACACTTGGCTGAGGCAAAGAGGACGGACCATCAGCAACTGGACCAATATCTATTCCAGCTAGAGGAGCAAAGTAAACAGAGTACAAGTGAATTCTGAAGAGTCACGTAAAATGCACAGCACTCTATACCTGTATCAACATACAACGATAGGATTAAAATAGAGCAACAAAATGTCTATAATTCTGCATTAACCAGGGTTCTTCTATTAATTTGAACAGTAAATCAGTAAAAATCAGGCAGTGTATTTGTAAATTTTGATTAAAATATAACTTTAAGTGGCACCAAAGTAAATACATTTCCTGAGGAAAAGAAGAACACACCAGTTCTAAACTTTCACAAAAAATAAGCACTACGTCATTAATATAGTAATTAATATATTAATTAAAAAATTAATATAGTAGCCTGTAAGAATATTTGATATATAGTATTTAATATATACGTGATTGCTTTCGCTTGGGAAATAGCAGTTTCTAACGTATATTTCAACCATCACCTGTAGTGTGTGCCACAAGGGGGACAGACTTTCACATAAATTAATGAAATGCTCTAATATTCTCAATGTTTAGTACACGTTATTCTTTTGTGAATAATTTCAACTACAGATCATATTTTGGAAATATTCTGTAGTCGCAAAACAAGATATAGATCATATTTATAACACGGTTTATTCCATACAAATTGGTTTCCAGGCAAAAATGACATTGAAAAGTGGTCTATCATCTACTTTATCATGCTCTCTCAGTATTACTACTATTAAAAACTAAAAATTTAGTCTGCCCTTATATAATCTTGTATTAGGAATTAACTCTATAACATGGGGGCATTGTAAATTACACACTAAGAAGAATAAAACCACTCATTAAAAAAATAAAGAACTACTAACAGAGTCATCCAAAGCACAGCACAGCGGTACCATGCTTTAGCTGCACGCACGAAGGGAAAAGCAAGTATGGATTAGTGACATATTAGCTCTAACAATCTGCATGCACCTACAGGATGTTTCAGCTGAAATCACTATAAAAAAGACTACTTCTAGTCAGCCATCATCCATTGCTCAGTTTCTTACCAAATGGAAAAGGTGAGCTCTCAACCTGGAAAGTGCATAAATCAAGACCTACAAGACCCAAACCAAATAAAATGGATGATTATCACGGGAGCGGGGAGTGAGGGCCAATGCAAACAAAAGAAGAAACAAGATACAGCAAGACTGTAGGGCGACAAGCCTTAAGGTTTGATGCAATTAGAAAGACAACAGAAATTAACTTGCTATTTCCTCTCCTAAGGCAAAAAAGCTGAGATAGATCAAATAAAATGAGTTCTTTGACAAAGCCAAAACAAACTTTCTTTCAGTTTCAGAGAAAAGACTAAACTTACTCCACACACACACATACACACACACACACACACACACACACACACCTCTCATTGTATCATAAAACAGACACCAGACAAAGAGAAACATATATACCTGAATGATCAACTGATTTTGCAAGGTCATCTGAAATTATTCCAAGAATGTCATCATCTGTGTTTAAGACTTCAGAAATATCAGCTAAGGGGTCATCAGTCGTACCTAAGCATAGCAAGTATATTTTTAAAGTCTCAGTATTGTCCTAGACATTAAGTTCCAAAACACGCTCACTCATTCAACCATTCACTAAACAACTAGACTACAGCAGATGCAAAGTGCTAGAATCATAAGATTATTAATTCTAAAGTAATTTTTCAAAGAAAACACACAACTATTTTTGAATAACAAAACATAATTAAGACTACTTTTTTGTTTATTAATAAAATAAAATTTAAAATAAAGACCAATAAGAAAAATAAAGGCAATAAAAGTGAAATAAAATGCTCTAAGAAAAAAAGAGCATTAAGACAGTGACATCTTTAAAAGCGACATCTAGAAAATAAAACACGGAAGATAAATATCAAAGTAAAACGCATTTAGATATCCCTTATAAAATACAAAGTAGACCATCTAGTTAGATACCTAATTCCGACTTTGATCTTAATACTGATCAATCCTTCACTTATTCAAAGACTATTTCAGTGCCCACAGAATCATGTCTGCGGATTATGTTAACACGCATTGTCCCAGCCACTGGGAATTCAGAATGAGCAAAACAAAGTGCATGCCTACTTGTTCACTTCCTCAGAGGGAGCTAGCAAATAAATGACAGCAGTGTGAGTGCTATGAAGATAGTAATAAGGACAGAGGATTAAGAACAAGATGTGGAGATGATAAAGCATTAGATAAAGTGGTCAGGGAAGACCTTCTAAAGGACCTGGCCAAGGATAAATGTAAATGAAGTAAGGGAGCAATATGCATAAAGATGGACAGAACGCTGCAGGCAAAGGGAAAAGCAGATGGAAAGACAGGAGCAGGAAGAGTTTTGCCGAGTGTGGTCAGTGTGGCTGGCTGCAGTTAATGAAGGGAAAGGGTGGGAGGAAATAGAAGGCAGCTGCAGTGAGATTACGCATGGTTTTATTAAGTCATGGTGAAGACTGAGCTCTATTTTGAAACATAAAGCAGAATGGGAACTTGTTGAGGACTGACAGCTAGAAGGGGATATGAGTGGTGTCTGAAAGGGAGAGCAGTGGCTCCCGGGCAGAACAGACTAGGGGAGGTGGGCGTGGGGCCTGCTGGCAGCAAGGGAGCCTGGAGGCCCGCCCAGAGGCTGCTGCTGCAGTCTCAGTGAACGGTGGGGAGAGTGGGGAGAAGACGAGGTAGACTTTGGGCTACGAATTGAGTGGAAACAATCCTGTGGGCATATCCAGCGTGCAGTGTGAGATAACAGAGAGTCAAGGAGGACTCCAAAGTTGGTTTCCAGACTCATCAGTAAGACAAGAGGCTGACTTTAATGATTAATATAAGTTAAGAAACATCTACGATCTCTAATCCATGTCAACTGTGTTTTTACTTTAAAAAGGGGAGAGGGGACATAAAATGCTTGAAAAATATCCCTGTAAAACACAAATAGTCTTGTCCCACTAAATATGTACTTCTCAAACAGAATTCGTAAGAATACTTTAATTCTTCAAACCAAAAACTAATGTAAATTAAGTGCCCAAATATTTGTAAAGTTTTTAGAGAAATAAAATCACTTCAGTAGTGTATTCTCTAGACACTCAAAGGAAAAAAGATCTGGATTCTTTCAGGCATTCTGTGTGTTAATTAAACCAATGTAATTCTACTACATAAATTACAACTAACATTTTTTCAAAAATGTTTTAAGTTTTTTCTATCTTACCAAGAAATCATTAAAATAGACGTGACAGAGAGATTATACTGAATGAAATACAACAAGCTGCTACTTAGAGGCTTCCCCGTTAGAGGGGCCAGAGTAGTTCAGCTGCCGACAAAGTCCCATCTGGTCTGGGTGTGGGCCTCTCCATTCTGGCTTCACCACTGAACCATTCTCTGCAGTTGTGTGAATTTATCAATGTTTTTCCTGCCACAACATGCCTTCTGTCCGACTTCAGTTCTCTTCCTCATAAAACCTCAAGTGCTAGTAAATTCTAGTTAAGTCTTTAAATGGCTAGTCAAGATTTGCACAGTAAGATACTGTTTTTGAAGGATCCCCAAGTCTTTCACTACATATTTACAATATACCGGGGCGCCTGGGTGGCTCAGTTGGTTAAGCAACTGCCTTCGGCTCAGGTCATGATCCCTGAGACCCGGGATTGAGCCCCATATCGGGCTCCCTGCTCGCCGGGAAGCCTGCTTCTCCCTCCTCTCACTCCCCCTGCTTGTGTTCCCTCTCTGGCTGTGTTTCTCTCTGTCAAATAAATAAAATCTTAAAAAAAAAAAAACAAAACAAAAACCAATATACTGACTAGATAAGAGCAGGTAAGCACTTAGAGCAATAGAATTAAAGAAAAAGTAAAATGATCTGCTAAGACAAACAAAAAGCATAGCCTTTAGATCAGTGTTGTAACTTCCCCGTTGCCAACAACAGGAAAGACTGGACATCTTGTGTCTTTGCACATCATATGTGCAAGAGCAGGTAAGACTGCTTCTAATTATTTTGAGAGGTTAAAATAAAAGCCTGTATGTCAATCCAGGGTAATGCCAAGTTAAGGGAGCTGTAACACATCAAAAGTCATCTCTCAGTAAAAGGTCACCTCAAGATTATTTCCCAAATTGAGTTGATAAAATTCATCGAGTTTAAAAAAAGTAATCAACAGTAAAAAGGGAGCTTATCAGAAAAACATTAATTTACAACTGATAGTAAGATAAAAATCTAGAAGTGGGGTAGAAACTCTGTGATCACAATTCCTACAAACTGAACTCATTAAACTCCTCGAGCCTTGTTGACATTAATATCACTTTATAAGTGTATTAATGTCTCATACCTTTTCCTGATTCTAAACAGACCCCACACTCACTCTACCCAGGGTACTGGTTCTCAGTTAGGGGCAGTTTTACAGGGGACACTTGTTAGTATCTGAGCTGCTGGTCATCACGACAGGAGGACAGAGATGTGGCCAAGTATCCCACAATGCACCATGGGGCCTCCCTCCAACAGAGGTTCATCTGGCCTGAAGGGGCAGTAGTAAGAAACTGTGATCTAACACAATATATTCCATTGAATTAACACAGTCAGCCAGTTCCCAGCTACAGTTTTTTTTCTCCTCCTCTTCTGAATTTCTTTGGGTTATGTAATTAACAAAAATCTATCTCACTGAAGTCAAAGATTATTACATGTATTCCTCACTGACTATGACCAAATTACACCTCCTTACATCGTCCTAGCATGTTATAAACTGAACATTCCCCTCTGCAACTCCTGCTTTTGGTGGCAGTTACACAGACACACTTGTCTCCCAAATCCCACAGACCTGCCCACTTTAAGCAGCTTCATTTACGGAATGCAGATGATACGTCAAAGAGGTTGACTTTTACAGGCATATGAGGCCAAAGTAAAGCATTTCAAAGGTTTGATTACAAGGAATATGAGTGTCATAATGATAAAGAATGCATCTGTAAATTGTTCTACATACCGTGATTTCCAGGTTTGGCTGGGGTTGAGGATGAACTAAGTAGTGGATCTAAGGAAGGATCCAAGAAATTTGTGTTCATGTTTGTTTTATATGAAAGCTGAGCTGTATCTTCTGACAAATTATCTAAACTTAGCTTGTTTTGTCTACTTGTATCTAGAAGATCTTTTCCAAAGAAAGCTTCCTAGATAAAGATAAGCACATGTGAAAATGATTTAGTTATAAAATTCTAAAATGCTAACAGATAATTCTGCCATTTTTGGCAAGAAGTCAAAAACAACACAAAAACTTGGTATTTAAGAATACAGAAACTGAATACAGAAATATATCAACAATACAGAAATAACCTGTCAACCGCTTTATACAGATTTCCCTCATTTTAAAAGATGTTTTTGTAGTCTTACTAGAGACAAATAAAATTATGCAAATAAAACCACACAATTATGTCAAATGTGTTTCTAGGAACCACAATAATCCAATAATTCCAGGAGACTAGGCAACACTTAAATTTAAAGACTGATAAACTGTTAATACTATTGGCACTTTAATTCATATTTTAAGAAAAACGAAGGCTTCATGAATATTATTAATATTTATAGATTACTTGCAGAAAACAGCACAAGGGCTTGATCTACAGCTTTAATATTTACATACTTCAGGTAGATTTAGTAACCTCATACTGATTCACACAACCACATTAAAGACTTAACATGCTATAAATCTGAAAGAGGATTTTTACAGTCATTTGAACCACACTATGTGCAAAATTTACTACTAAAGGCTTTTGGCTTTTTGTTCACTTATCATATTAACATTTCTCCCTTTCAGTATACGTCCTCTACCCTAGAGACCAGTGTTTCAAGCTGAGTTCCTTACAACTGGAGGAACTCTCCTAAACTTCTCAAGGATCAATAAAGAGGACAGACAAAAGGAAGCCCTTGGGACCCACCGTCCCTTCACTTCAATGCAACAACCAGAGCAGAAGCTCCAGTCTATTTTCTGTATGGTGGTCCCGTCTAGAAAAAGGATCCTTTGTAGAGGACAATCTTGCAGAAACTCAATATTTAACATACTTTTGCCAAAGACACATACACAGGGATGGTTCACTGTAGCATTTTTTATACCAAAAGTGAAAGCAGCTTCAAGGTCTGTCAAAAGGCATTAGGACCAAACAAATTATCGACACCCAAACTATAAAACACATCAATTTTGTAAAAGGATGCAGAGCTATCCTGTCAAAGAAAAGCTCTGAAATATAGGATTAAGGCAAGCTGAGTGATGTGTTCAGCAAAACATCAAATACAGACCAAGACTACTCGCACTAGGCAAAAATAAATTATAAAACAAGTTCTGAAAGGATAAAGACCAAGCTGTTAATAATGCTAACTTCTGCAAAGGGATAGGGAAGGAAGTATGTGAAGTCTGGTTGAGGTGATGATATATTTGATTTGAAATTTTCACATTTTTTAAATGAACAAGCTGTTTCACTAAGAAAAATGTGAAAATCAGCAGAGTTAGAGCACCGGCAGAGGGCGGTCTGCTTCTTAAGAGTGTTGCTCTTACCGTAAGGAAAAATAAAGAACAGCAGAGCGTCTTAGAACTTACAGACCACTTATTTCATGCCTTAGTGTAAGTCTGAGACCACGATTAGCAAGACTTTTTTTCTTTAAATGACTCAGGATGACTTCAGTGCTATTTATAAGAAGAACTGTAACATGCTTATTAATTTGATGGCTTTTTGTTAACTTTATATAAGGGAATGGCTCCACATGGCTTCAGATTTCATAATGTGACTCCCAGAACAAACTGGAGATTTTAAAATGTACCACGGGGGGAAAAATAAGTAAATAAATGAGGGAAAAAAAAATAAATGTACCACAGGGGTTCCTAAGGTCACATAGCAGCGCTAGGTCTTAGGAGACCATATAAATATTTCTATTGGGTAGCTTAGACAATTATTTATAGTTTATCCTGATACTGTCAAGATTAATAAAGAAAAACTGGAAAATGGCTACTGAATTCCCATGGGCTGTCATCACTATGCATTCCCTCAATCAATGGGGGAAAAACACAACCTGCTTCCACAAGATGTCCAAGAAACAGTCGCATTACAAAGGCTTCCTTCACATCCCCCTGCCCAAAGAAAGGTTAGGTATTACTGAGGGACAGCAGGGGAGAGAATCCAGCTCAACAGATTAAGATTACGGTGGTAATCAGGAAATCAGATTCACTACTCTTAAAGGCTCTTTTCCAAAGTATTTTCGTATGTTCATAAACAGCTAGAGAAGGCTTCCTAAATACATACTGCACAGTACAGAAGGATCAGTAGGAGGAGGGAGAGGTGGAGAAGCATGTTATCTGCTCAATATTCCCAAGAAAGGATTATTAAAAGGGAGGGGAAAGGGATGAGAGGAACCAAAAAGGATGCGATGAAAGGTAGTCTAAACAAGAAGGGTCAGATCTCCTGACCAATAAAATGACTACTGTATGTTTAAAAAGGGAATGCACAGTTAGATGAATGGGTCCTTGAAAGGAATCCAGGAAAAATAAAAATTTACTTATCTATCTATTTAAAAGATTTTATTTATTTATTTGACAGAGAACAACACAGCAAGAGAGGGAACAGAAGCAGGGGGAGTAAGAGAGGGAGAAGCAGGCTTCCCATTGAGCAGGGAGCCTGATGCGGGACTCTGGGATCATGACTTGAGCCACTCGAGCACCCCCAAAATAAAACATTTATTAAAGAAAGACAGCATGGGGCGCCTGGGCGGCTTAGTCCTTAAGCGGCTGCCTTCGGCTCAGCAGGGAGCTTGCTTTTTCCTCTCGCTCCCCCTGCTTGTGTTCCCTCCCTAGCTGTTTCTGTCAAATAAATAAAATCTTAAAAGAAAAAAAGAAAGACAGACAGACAACCTGTATGGCACAAGTTAAGCACCTTACACACATAGTTCCTCTTCAATCTCTCAACACTTCTGGGGCACACAGATGGTGAACAGAATGAGACCACACTGCTAACTGGTAGCAAAGAGGTATGTGAACCCAGCACCCTACTCCGACCTTAAAGGCCAACTCTAAAACGGACACTGCCCTTAAGATATTAGCTGTCTAATAAAAATCCGTACTCATATACACTACTATGTACTATATATTAGGCTTAAATTTTTATTCAACACAGAAGACTTTTTTACTCAAGTGAGTATTTGATTTTTATACTTCTAATCACCAAAAAAGAAAACTGAAGAACCTGGATGTTAGCTGAATGGAAATGTATTTTAAAACCAGTAGGAGTCAACTGGAAAATGAGGGTTAAAGAAAAACCGCCCACATTCGAGCAATAAAGCAGTATCTCTGTAGGCTGTTACTGTGTGAGAGAAACAGGTCTGAGGGACACTCTGGGATGGTCCACTCCAGTCCCACTTCCACACCTGAAGACAGAGGACTAGCCCGGCCCTCTCTCCAGCACGAGGTCTGGAACTCTTTGTGAGCTTGAGAGAATGCTATTTTCATGCAGCCTACACCTAGTAAACAATGTCTTCATGTTGAGTGATGTTTTTCTGATGTGGATTTTAGAAAACAAAAATAATTCCACTTAAAGCTTTTTATCACTGGCCTCTAAAAGTGGGGAACAATTCTGCAAGCCATAACTTAGGTGCTAAACAGCCATCTTTATTCAGTGACTATAATTACTCCGGCCAAGGCGGCTGTCCATGGGACGTGGGTTGGCGGGCACACAGGTACAAATGGTTTAGAAGAATGAGCTTTCGCCAGTTCAAAATGTCCTTGTATGTCTTACGAAATATTCAAAAGTGAAAAACTGGAATAAAAAAGAACTTTATGAAAAGTAACAAGGCTCAAAAAAGATAAATGTTAATTTTTGTGGGCCTCTGAAAGGTAAAAAAAAAGGGGGGGGGTACTTACAATAATGGAGTAGAGCGTTAACAAAAATAACAAAACCTTTTCCAAGACTCAATACATTTCTTTCATTAATCAACTACACAACGTAATGTAAAGCAAAGCATTACTTGTAAATAGGCAGGGAACGTTTCTTCAAGCTTATTTTTCCGTTTTCGGTATCTCTTCTTTATTTTCTCAGTGTTTTCAGTAACAGAAACAGATTCATCAACTAGAGTATCTGGTAAGTGCTCACTCCAGCCTGAAACAATAGTCACATTTGTAAGAATGTGGTATTCAAAATTTTCAGACAAATCCACCCAAAGTAACTTCATAGCTTACCAACATAGACCCAGATCCATATAAACAAACAAGCTTTTTCTTTTTTTCTCTCCAGTTTTATTGAGATATAACTGACATACAGTACTGGGTAAGTTTAAGGTATACAGTAGGACTTGACAAACAAGCTTTTTCACAAAAAGATGTCAGAGCAAGTTCATTATTAAATTTTAAGTATCATAAAAAATACAATGCATGTCTACTTAGTATCAGCAGGCATTTACTACTGTCTCTTAATGAGTATCTCCTTACTCACAAAGCAGCAAATTGTTTTAACATCAACACTGTGTTAAAAATTAAAATAATGAAAATTCACATGCTCATGAGTCTGGGGGAAATGGTTACCTGTATACTATTAAAGGCAACTTAGCAGGAACAACCTTTCTGTAGAGTTTATCAGGCATATTCAACAAAAGTCTTTTTTAAAAATGTGTTTTTCAATTAAGCAATTCCAAGTTCAGGGATTTATTGCAAATTAGGTTTTTGTAGTACATATATATTGTAATAATGCATTACTATCTACAAATATGCTCATAAATATGCTATGAATGTTCAATCTTAAAATCAAGCAGAGAAATAGAAAGAAAACAAAATTTTGATCTATGAGATTAGCAAAGAATTAAGTGCATTATTTAAAGCAGGTTAGCACTCCAATGACAGGCTCATATCCCCAACGCAAACAGCACACTCCTGGAAGCCAACGGAGGCACTTCTGTTACCAGAATATGTAAGTGGACTGACACTTCTGAAAACTACAAATGGTGGATAAACGTTCTTTAAACAATCTTGTTAAATGTGGAGTAAGCTACCAGAAAATAAAGAATCCTCAAAGACCAAAAATTAAGGTAAAAAGAACTTAGTAAAGCTCTCTGAAATTTTGCTAAAATCCAGTGATCCTGAGCTCCAGTCTTTAGAGCCTTGTGAAGAATGGCGACTAGAACAGCAGGTTTAACCCCCCCAGGCCCCGCCCCAAAGCAGAGAATCAACCAGAGGTGCCTCCTACAAAGGGGAGACCCTGAAGGATTCCATGCCTGGGGCTGGTTTAACAAGAAGTCTACCTTCCCCACCCCTCCCCCATACATCACTCCCCTCCTTGTCTCCCTCCCCCTCTCCACCACCAAACAGCAAAGAAAACTACTGGTCATCTTGTCATGGAATTTGGTGCTGGGCAGAAAGGCAAAAAGTGAAAATCTTCCCTGAGAGTTCATAAACTCAATGTAGCCCTAATGTGTAAGAAACCTGAATTTATGACAGAGGTGGACCAAAAAACTTCAAAACAGGAATTTAAGCTAAATTCTTTAAGTTAAAGAAGTTGTGGGGTAGCAAAACCTCACGTTCCTATGGTAACAGATGCAGATATTCTCTGAAAGAAGTCACCTGCAGCTCAGTCCTCAAGAGTTCAGAGAAAATGTTCTACAGAATATGAGCTCATGGTAAGAACAAAATTTTTTAAATATGTTACGTGTATAAATGTACCTCAGACAATAAATACAATGAAATGAGGCCCCAGGAGAAGGGCCGGGAGACCCCCAGGAGAATCGTCCGATGCCCTGCATCCTCAGGACACACAGAGGGGTGACAGGGCACTGAGACTAGAGGGGACGCGCACTAAGGAGAAACTAGAAATTGTTAAAATACTAAAAAGGCAACTCAGTAAAGGAAACAATGCATAATACAGTAAACGCAATACTGACCTAACAGAACTAAAATTAGGGGACAGAATACAGAGAGATGGAGAACACAAAACCAGTCTCAGTGAACGTGTCACATTTCTTCGGGCTTTTTACAGCCATAGTAAGTCAGAAACTCCTGTAAAACCATCTGGTACTTCCTTTCAAAAACACAACTTGTAATTTTCATTAATTCACAGGTCAAAACCCCACCCCATAATAATGGAAGAACTCTAATCAGAGCATATGCCGAAAACATCTCTTGCCTTCACATCCTACAGAAAGCTAATTTAAAATACATAAAGCATACAGATTGTGACCATACTGACACAATGTGTTCACTAGAATCAATCCTCAAGCTATGGCTTATGCAATGATTTAGCCTTCTTTGAAGATCTATGTGAGGATGACAGAATATTAATTAGAAGACATATTTCTAAAATATTATGCAATTTTGTTAAAAATTGCTGGAGCAGCCTGTCTCAACAAAATAGTCTAAAGTCTCCAATTTTATATTAAGGAGCTAAGACGGGCAAAGAACAGCCTTTTGTGAGATGACTAGGGAGAATCTGGGGTAACGAAGTGATCCGATCCAGTCCCTACGATGTTTATATTTAACTTAAGAAAAACAGAAAGTTGTTGTAAAAAAACTTAAAACCGTTTCCTTATCAAACCTAATTTCTATATTATAGATACGAACTCTACAGGCACTCACATTCTTTGATCAGTAAATAAGCAGTACGGTTGTGACTGCAGCATTATTCAGGTTGGTTCTTTTCAAGAGGGATGGCAAGAAACGGGAGTTAAATCAAACAAAATCAGTACCATACCATCATCTCTGTTAGGTAAGTGCTCAGAAATGGAGCCTGAGGAATCTTTTCTGATGACAGATCTTTTCGTTTTTCCTTGCCCGGTTCGACTTCTTTGCCGTACCATAAATCCACCAATACCTATACAAAAAAGAAATTGGTAACTTTGTAAATAATTGATTTCTCCCTGTATTAAGTAGGGAAACTTCTTGGAGGCATTTCCCAAATTCAATACAGGCTAATTTAAATCAATAATCACTTTTATGTACAGTACAAGAACTCGGACATAGGCAAATTAAAGGAGGTCATAGCAATGTTAGCTTATCACTAACCAAACAGGTATAAAAATACTTATGGTACAGAAAGACTGCATGCACTTCCTCTTCTCACCAGTATCAAAGGAAATATTACAGCCAATTATACTTGTTTGACAAATATTAAATAACTTATAAATTGTCATTCAAATTACTCCATTAGCTGTGGGAGAATATACCCAAAACTAAATGTATGACTTCTGGGGTAATGTGTCCAGTTAAGCCTCTTGGACATGAGACACACACAGTTACACAGTTCAAAGCATGGAAATCTGAAGCCAAACTGTAATTCTAGTTAGTACCTGCCTCTGGGCAAGTTATTTAACTTTTTAGTGCTTCAGTTCCCTCACTGTTACAACCGGAACAGTGTCTAGCACCTCACCTACTCAAACCTAAATTATAAGGGATAAATAACTTGATAAATGTAAAGCACAGAGAAGTGTCTGACACGTAGCCAATGCTAACAGTTTCCGTCCCAGGATGTCGCCATCTAATGCACTGGGACCTACTGGGTGCTTCAGTCATAAGGATGGCCCCCATGGGAGGCTGAAACAGAAAAACGCCACAATAAATAGAAGGAGTTTGCAGTGTCTAAAAAAGTGTGTAGTTAGAAGCCTCCTAACTAGGAAGAAATGAAATGATTTTCATACAGTGACTTGGATGAAGCGAATCTAGGTCCCTGTTAATAGACGTGGCCCGTCTTATGGAAGGTGACCTTAAAGGTCTTGCAGAAATAAACAACAGTGAGAAAGTTCTTCCTGGCACATAAAAGTATTTAGAACACTCTTATCAATAAAATAGAAGCAGTCAGAAGGATACAGACTGAACTGATTCCATCTAATGTCTCATTTGACTGGTAAAGAGCCATTAATACACTGCCTAAAGAAAGCCTACATATATTCTGCATATTTTTTCTACTAAGGCTAATAAAATCTGACAAGCAAACAGCTTCTCCCTCCACCCTGAAGCAGGGAGGAAATAAGAGAGAATGTTATCAGTCATATACTACCTGAACTATAAATTTTAGGAGGCATAAGCACCTGGCTGTATTACCTTCTAACTGTACATTTACTGGCTCCTGCACAAACACGGAAATAAGTTTCAAAAACAAAGAATATTAAGAACGAATGCTAAAAACTTAAAAAATTACAGAAGCGCACATCAAGGGAAAAATAAGTAAGTAGGTTTAAATACGTAAGTACAAATAAAAGCCAATGTAGTAAAGCATTTAATACAACAGACATTTGGGATAAGGAATTAAAATAATGATTTACTGTGAAGTATTCACATACTAAACCTAAGGAATTTCTACCTAAAAAGCAAACTGAAATAGTTCAGTCCTTCAATTTCTACAGTCACGTTTTAGTTCAGAGAGAGCTACATTTCATCTTGAGTATTTAATTACAATTAAAGCCCTCAATATTCTATTTTTCTTAAATCATCCCAGTTTGATCACATTAAAATGTCTAGCTCAGGACCATACCTGGTCTGTACGGTTTCCTTTTTCTCTTTTTCACACCTTCTGCTCCTTCTACTCCCTTAGTTTCATCATCTACAGGCTCTCGTTCAGGACTAGATTCTGATTTCCCATCACAATCCAGAAGTTCTCCTTCTGGGGGGAAACAAAAGGAACTGTACAGATAAAATTGGAAAAATATTTCAAATATAAAATTCCTGTGTAACAGGAAACGCAAGGCAAAGCGGCGGCTGACCCATGGTGTGCTTTCCAGTAGGTGGGGGAGGGTAGGACGAGACAGAAAAGGCCCCACAGGGTGGTAGAACTCAGGCTGCTTAATGCACTGTTTTCAGGAAATTACATCAGCATCGGGGAAGGGGAAACACACAGAGAATGCTCAAAAAAGACAATTATAAATCACTTTGCAGTCATCAAATCATTCCCTTACCTTCAATTACATCTTCAGGCGTGGGTCCCTAAGGCTATCTCTCTCTATCCTAGAACCCTCTCCTGAGATCCAACTATAGCTGTAATTATCATCTAGTTACTAAAACCCGTCTATCCAAAATTGAGAACGGGGAGAAAATGACACTTTTATTAGAAAAAAAGCCTGCTTCTGTTGCACAAAGAATTTGTTTCTGATAGGCTAGGATGCCTGTTTATAACTTATTTTCCTGAAGAAACATCTGTCGGAAGAGTCAACGGTTCGCAAAATCAACAACAAAGGGGCACTGCTACAGTATTTCAGGAGCATCCCAGGTTCACAGGCCTTTACAGACCCCCGCAGGATCTACGATGTGTTTATATAGAACATCAGGTGTGACGCTGTTACTTTTATAGGGATGCATCCTCACACTGCCCCAATCTGGAAACCGCCCAGTTGAAGAAACATCCATCGTTTCCCGTGGTGTTGTGGCACAGAGTAGTCGTCCAAGGGAAAACCTTCTCAGGCCTTTTTGTTATTGTTTTGCCAAGTTTTTAAAAGGTTCTATAATCTCATACTTTGGCAATTAATGTGTACTGTCAAGAAATGTTCCAAATTTTGTCAAATGCACCATTTCTCAGTTTGTTTAACATGGAATCCTTCTTTCAAACATCTACTGTGCACAGAAACTGGAATTCTTCACTGTACTCTGGTTGATGATAATCTGACCAATTCCTCCCAGATATACAGACTACTTCTTCACAAGCCACAAATCACTAAAACTTCAAAATCAAACTTCCCATTTAATAGTATTTGAACATCGGTTATACATAAGCATCGGGAAGTTTTTCTCCCCACCACACAGACCCCAAAACACACCACTGCGGAGGAAATATGAGGACCAACCGGAAAAACACACCCACTCTCAGCAGAAAGATCTCTCACCTGCCTCCTGCAACAGCCCCTTAACCGATCCACACGCCACAACTCCTGGGCCCAGTAGTCTAGGCACATTACACCCTAGTGTGCCTTTCAAAAATAGGAGGAAAACTAAGCCAAGATTCACTCAGACACCTCCAATTACCTCCTAGTCTGTCCACAGGAAATGTAAACTCCTAAAGCACAGCCTTACGGTTTGTGGGACCTATTGAGTCATACCGTCTCTCTCTCCTTATTCCTCTGATCTCCGCACCTCTGTTCATCGCTGGACACACTGGTCTTCATGACATTCCTCACACATGCTGGCTGGGCACACTCTTGCCCAGAGCCTGTGCACTGGCCTTCTTGCTGTCTGGGATGTTCTTCCCTCAGATGATCCAATGGCTCTCTCACCTCTTCCACGTCTGTGCTCACCTACGGCTGCCAGTTCACTTGATGCCTCCCACCACCATGCACACACCAATTTCTCTTACTCCAGGGCTAGTTCTTCCACAACACTTGCCAACCACATTATAATCAACTCATTTATTATGTGTTGTTTTGAAAGCAATCTTTTCTAACATTAAAAAGTAAGTTCCATGAGCAGGGAATTTCATCTGCTTTGTTCACTGACATGACTTCCAACACCCAGCACAGAGTAGGATTCAACAGGCACTGCTGAACAATGTAATGGAACAAAAGTATTTACTACTTTGTTTCTGGGTCAGCTGAAAAGAAACAACCAACCAAAAAGAAACAAGCTTGTGGTGATCTTCTTCAGAAATAACAAAAATGTAACTCAAACTGAATATCATACTGCTAAAATTATCCTGTCATCTCAAGGATTCGGTGAGACAATCCTTGCTATCTACCATCATCAAGAAAATAGTTATAAACAGGTAAGTTTATGATGAGCATCTGTGAACATAAATTGCACTTGAACATTGATAATGGCTTTTCCATGTAGAAATGCAAGGATCCCGTTCTACTTTAACTGAGCTCACAGCATCTGAGGTTCATACTGCCACCTAGCAAGCCAGAAGGCAGGCCTCTGAATTTCCCTAGCTATCGTCTTCAAAGATACGGTGCTCCTGGAGATTTCTATAATGTAAATAAGTCTGTTCTGGAGAATACGTGAAAGGAAGAAAATCTGAAAAGTCCAAGAAGACAACTCACTTAGAAAGGCCAAGGATCACATCAAGGGTTACCCACGTCAGTAGATCTTACTCTGAGGTAAAATATTACGTATTCTAAAAGCTATTTTATATGCTTTAATTCTTGTGAACATATCGAACGGACAATAAACCAGTCTTACCTCGACTATCATCCATTTCTCCATCCCTTGAATGTTCTGACTGGATGTCTGGAGGGGTCTGAAGGACAGCCACGCTGTTCTGATTTATAATCTTCAACTTCAACTTTGGTTTTGACCGTTTTCTTCGTGGAACTGTAACTGTGAGGCTCTGTAACTGAGTCATCCCTGATTCAGTCAAACACACACCATCCTGGGTATACGTCTTAGGTGGATCTAAAATTACAACATCCCAAGGATGCACATTAAAAGTCTCACTTTAATTTGCACTGATAAGTTGACTGCTGTTCCAAAATACCACGTGAAAGCAATCATGGGTGAAATGCACAAATAACTGTCCTCAACTAAACTAAGAAAAATTGGTCAAACTTCCTTGGATTATAAGTAGAAAGGTTACAAAGGTCTACCTGGCATTTTTTTTTTTTCTCATCTAGCAACACAAGGATTTAGAAAGAAAAGTACTGAAGCTAAAAGTAATGCTTCCGGGCGCCTGCATGGCTCAGTGGGTTCAAGCCTCTGCCTTCGGCTCAGGTCATGATCTCAGGGTCCTGGGATCGAGTCCCGCATCGGGCTCTCTGCTCAGCAGGGAGCCTGCATCCTCAGCTCTCTCTGCCTACTTGTGATCTCTCTCTGTGTCATATAAATAAATAAAATCTTTGAAAAAACGATTAAAAAAATAAAAAAAGTAATTCTTCAGCTACTCAACTATGAGCCTTTTCCCAGACTATCTTTTCAAACTAAAAGGTGAGGATCAATTTAAATACAAGAAACAAGAATACTACCAAAGCCCATTTGGAGAGCCAAGTATCAACATAATCAGAGACAGGGAGAGGTATCAAATAAGTAGAAATCTTGCAAATTTTTAAATGTACAAAACTGCAATCCATTACAATTTCTGTACTATCCAAAGGTTTTGTATCCAATGATATCAAACAGAATTAGACAAAAGAACAATGGTTTAATAAAATTATCCTATTAGTCACCACCCTAGTGGACCCATTACAGAAAAAAATAGTAAGAGACTGAATTAATTCTTATTAAAAAAAAAAAAATCACTGTTTGCTAACCAGGCCTTACACTCTGCTAGCTGATTACTAAGCAGAGTAATACAGCAATGAAACCAAAGCCAAGCATGGAGTCAGTGATTACTCCGAGCGGTTATTTCACTGCTATCTGGCTGAGGTTGATAGGAATAGTGTCACATGAAAGCTCCCGGAGAAGACAAACATTATACATGTCAATCACAGAAATGATTTACAACAGTAGGGAACTTAGGCTGAACACTCATATGATAAAGGTGGGTTTCATGGAACATGTAGCAGGTCGGCTGTATAAATAATTCAGCATTCACATGCTGTCTGTAAAGGACGAGCAAGTAAAGTGCTTCCGGTTTTACCTAGCTCTTTCACTTTTGTGACAATCTGTGCTACAAGGGAAGATTCACAGCAGTCTGAGGAAGGCACTGAAATGGAAAAGAAAAAAAAATAGTGTTAATTTTTTCAGAAAAGGAATACTAAAGGACTTAGATATAATTAAATTTTCTACATCTGTACCCACGTTACTGAATAAATACTTAAACACTAAATAGAGTTAAAGGCTGTCTTTAACAACACCCAGGAGTAGTAGCGGAGGACACACACAGCAGGGAGGAGAGACAGCCAAGATAAGAACCAGCATGGACTTCTACACGTTCCTAATAACTACAGGATGACGGTAATAAAGGGAAAATTACACTGTGTATCTATAATATATGTTTTATTTATTTTCTTGAGGTAAGTCAATTGTTTTCACACATTAAGTTGGGATAAAAAGAATTAATTTATATTTTTCATAGAATATTTGTCCCAATAACTGTTTCAGAAAAAGAAAAAGAGAGGCGAGCCCACTCCCTGGGTGTGAGCTGCACGGCCCACGGCCGTCATAGGAGCGCAGACTCACCGGTCACGACATTTCCTTACCATTTGATGTAGGCATATAGGGTCTGCACATGCTACAGTCAAAACCAATGTCTGCTACATTTTCCACTTCCTCCTCGGTAGTTAAGTTTTGACAAACTGCATGCATCCATCTAAAAAGACCATATTTTGTACATTAAAACAAAACCGCAGCAGGCACGGACAGCTGCCACAGCAAAAGCCCCTAAGGTTCAGAAGTCCCTCCTCTGTCGCCCATGCTACCCCTTCTCCGAGCCCCGCCTACTGACCCACAAAAACTTTCAGAGCTGGGAATGAGCAAAGAAAAAGGAATGAAGTCAAGTACTAGGAAGGAAGCAAAAGCCCATGGAGGATGGGGTCAGTGCTTTAAGATGATACAGTGAGTAAATCAGAGACAGCAGGCGGCTAGTCAGGGTGAGCATGAAGGAATTCACAAGTGTGCGGACGGCTGAGCGTGTGTGCTCCGCGCCTTATGCATCTTCCATGCAACAGACGGAGCTCCTGTGACTGAGGCGGAATGATCGCTGGGAAAATAAGGCGTTACGTTGCCTTTGAACATTCAACAGGCGGAGTCCTGAGAAGCCTGTATTACTAATGAAATGCTACGATTGCTAATAGTATACGTACAGGGCTAACTATTAACAAAGTACAAATGTAATATACCACTGACACTAAAGAAAACACTCTTGATTCTGAAGCTGCTCACATACTACTGAGAGCAGGTGGGAGCTCATAGCCAGTATCTAGACATTTAGTATTGAGAGCTTTAAGAAAAAGTAGTTTAAGGAAGATAAAATGTGTGCGATCATTTGCAGAATCTAATAAAAGATTCAAAAACCCTCCATAGAAAAATGCATATATGCAGGCAATAATTCTGCATCTAATTTCAAGGGATTCATAAACCCTTAAAAGCCCCAAGTTAAAAAAACTCTGTCTCGAATTACAGACACAAAACAGGAAACTTGTGTAAGTTTCTAGCTGACAGAAAATCTGGAAAGCAAAAAGTCTTGTTTCTTAAATTTAAGATGGAAGAAAGTTATTTTCCAATTTCCTTTTGCTATACTTAAAAGAGAAAAGCTTGCAAGAGATGTAAGAATTTAAAAAGTAGCACAATACCTATCACATTGTCTACACTGCAGAATAAGGTCGTCCTCTCTGTAGTTCCGACAGCAGACAGGGCAGGAAGCCAGGCTTGCGCAGGGGGCACACTGCGTGTAATTGTTCTGCCACTCGCACCGCAGACCTGCAGACGTCGCTCCACAGTGTCTGCACCAAACACACCTGAAACCCGACACCCCCGACAGGTCTCCGTGTTATTTATGTAGTTACTTCGTTACTGTAATTCAAGAAGCTACACGAGAACAGAACAGGGAGAAATCACGGGAAGTACATTTGAACCTTTTCCTGAGTACTGGCATGGTATCTACCATACTCAACATGTTATTATGCAATGAAGTGGGTGTGGCTAATTCTTAAGAACTACCGTGGGAACCCTGTACACTTGAGAGGCTAACGAGGGAAAGGCAAGTCCTGGAGTACCATTTGCACTTCCAGCCCCCCTTGGGCACGGTCTGCAGAGGAGGGGCGAGGCAGTAGGTGTGGTAGCTTATGTCACAGTCGTCACAGAGCAGGAGTCTTCCGGGGTCACTCGCCTTCCCACAGGCCTCACACACGGTGCACTCCAGACACCTCCAACCTTTGCTAAGAACGACTTTAGTGATCTGTAAAAGAAACCACCAATCCAAGTGATTTACACATTGACCTACTCCTCACTTAGCATGATCACATATGCCACATACAGGACTATGTAGTGCTTATGTACCAGGGAGGAGGGAAGAGGCAATCAAGTAACACATACTGAGCACCAAGAGTGGCCTAATCCTGGTCTGGGAACATGTGCTTTCACAAGCCCCCCCCCCGATGGGACACAATAACAGAAAGCAGAACATACTTTCATGTCATGACTACCTCGTCCTCTGAGCTTTATGTCCACTTACAGACGTGGTGATTACATTTTGAAGAAATGAAGTATATTGCCCCTTTCCTATAAATATAAGTTTTGAAAATGTATTGGCCTTGTTTCCATCTGTGATGTTTCATGAATTCATACTTCTGAAACTTGTGTATACTGCAAAAGGATCTGTACATTAAAATCAATATTTAAAAATCTAAAAAAATTAGAGTAAGCCATGAATTCCCAGTACGTCCCAAGGACATTTCATGATCTTGGAGGATTTTAGGCTATGAAGCTGGGACTTCTGAAGTTCATCACCCCTCTGTTTATTTATTAAAAGATTTTATTTATTTATTTGACAGAGAGAGACAGCAAGAGAGGGAGCACAAGCAGGGGGAGTAGCAGAGGGAGAAGCAGGCTTCTCGCTGAGCAGGGAGCCCGATGTGGGACTCAGTCCCAGGACACTGGGATCATGACCTGAGCCGAAGGCAGACGCTTAACAACTGAGCCCCCCAGGCACCCCGAGAATCCATACTTCTGATAAACTCCTCAAAGCAGCCACACCATGTACAATTATAAATTAGGATCCAACTGAAAACTCTCAAAAAAATTAGAATCTATAAGACCACAAAGTAGCTGTGTTACAATGAAAGAGCAAGGAATTAACATACAGAATAAAAATTCAGATCATGAGCAATGAGAAAGTCTAAAAGCTATCTGAGAGGAAAGTAAAAGAGCTAAGTTAAAAAAATCTATCAAAATGGCATCAAACTTGCCAACTATGGACACTAAAACAGGGAAATAGTTTTCAATTCTAGAGGACTATACTTTTTAAGATACAAATCTTAACCAAGTAAATAAGCAATTAAGCGTGAAAGTAGAAGACCTTTTAGGGATACAAAAACTCAAACTCCAGCTCCCAAACACCTCTTCGAATGAAGTCAGAGACACGAGGAACAAAACAAGGGTGATCCAAAGAACAAGGAAGACATGCAATGCAAGAAACAGTGATCCCAACAAAGGACCTCAGCCCAGTGATCCCAACAAAGGACCTCAGCCCAGGGAAGTTCTTTAGCGCTGAACTAAAGACCCAGAAGCTACCAGCAGAGAAGGAGAAAGAAAATGGGAGTGTCGGGAGGGGGTAGGACTTTTCCCGGAAAAAGTTACTTGCCCAAATAATTCGATATGATCATGCTTCTAAACAAATCACATCAAAAACTAATGAAGATTCATGAATCCTTGTATTCTTTTTGCTATTAAAAATTCCAAGACAAAACCAGAGGGAAGTATTCCAGTCTCTAATGAACATGTACCGAGTCATAGCCAACACTGTTTATTAGCGAAATGTAGTGACAACTACACTGGGAGGATGCTGGGGACTGGAGGGGTACATTTTAAGACCTAAGTCAGCATTTATTTACTCACAGCAGGAAGTCAACAAAATCGAACACGGAGCCAAAGCAGCAGCACATTACTTGGAGTTAACAATGTAAGTCCCAGGAAGGACGTGCAGGGGCCGGAAGTGCTGCCTGGGCGACGGGACTGAAACATGGAGGCCCAGGAGGACGGATGCCAGCCTATCATTGTGAGGCTTTTAAACCCTACTGGATTTGTAAGTATGTGTATTTACAACTTTGATTAGCCTGGTTCTTTTAAGTTAGTCACAAATTATCAAGTTATATATTATTTACCCAAGGGGAGGGAAGAGCTTAGGACAGGAGGCGCAGGGTGGCTTAGAGCAGTAACCAGCAAGCTCCTTTTCATAAAGGGTCAGAGTAAACACTTGAACTTTGTGGGGCATGTGGTCTGTGAACGACACAACTGTGCCACTACGGTGTGAAGCCCACAAAAGACAAATGTCAACAAAAGAACATGGCTGTGTTTCAATAAAATTTTGTTTATAAAAACATGCAGTATGCCAGATTTGCTGTGGGTTTTGACTGACCACTCTCCGGCTCAGAGGAATGGTCAGATGAAGATAAAGTGGGAGACAGAGCCAATCTACCATGTATCTGCATTCCTACTAAGTTTTCCTATTTCACAGACACCTACCCTGTAGCCCTTTACAGCCAGATTCTCGGGTTACTCAGCGATAATCATTCTACAACACACAGCAGTCTGGTTACTATGCCCACCACCATTCAAACCGCTCAACTCAGTCAGTCCAGACCACCTCCCTCGCAACCCTGAGCTCCCTGGAGCACCAGCCCATCTGGACAGCCTCTCCTCATGGGAAGGCCGGCCCACCTCCCAGCAATTTGTGGTGCTCTAACATCTACTTTTTTTTTCCTCCTACTGAACTGGTTTAGTATTTATTTTTGAAAGCTCTTTCAAGAAAGGAATTATCCACGGTTTCATTCATAAGTTTTGACAGTTGTGTTTAATAAATAGTCTGTGAGATTACCAGCCTGAATTACAATGGAGTACTTTTCTCCTACCATAAAACAGTAGCAAACGGGGCAAAATGTATGAAGCACTTGTTTCAGATACTGAACGAAAGGCAGAACAGGACTGTGGTTTCTGAGAAGAGAGAACAAGTGAGGTGAGTCCTACAATATTCTGCTGTAGACAGTGTCCGGAATGCTGCCCAGGGAGGGAGAACCGCAGCAGACCCCACGGTCTCACTGAGTTTAGGACACATGATGGAGCTCTGGGAGGCTGCGGCAGTCCCATCTGGCAGGACAGAGCCCTGGAAAGGAAGCAGCAGTAGAGAGAAAGAGCTCTAGGTGTCTACACTGACTCTGTCTCACCTCCTGGGCTAAACACCAAACTCCACACAACGGGGACAAAGAAGAGCTCCTGGGAATTTCTAAGTTGAACAATTGTAACAGCTCACAAAATGCTGAAGACATTTAAATCTCAAACAGTCAAAGTAAAAAGACACCAGTGAGGGGGACAGGGGGAGCTGTGGTGGGAAGGATATGGAGAGAATTCAGTAGAGACGTCGTAAAGTTCATTTCTCAGATTAAACTCGAGCTAGAAAAGCAGTTGTTATAGTGTGGTCTAGGAAACCCTAGTGGTTGAGGTCAAAGCTATTTTCAAAATGATGCTAAGATGTTATCTGCCTTTTCACTTGAATCCACTCACAATGATTTTTGCAGAAGCTACATGAAATATAAAATATAAAACATCATTACATCACATCACAACAAACATGCTTGTATAGTTATGTTTAAAAATATTCCCAGTTAGTTTCTAAAAGGCTATATTATAGCCTATATCAATAATTGTTCTCATAAACACAAATTCTATGGTGTCTTTAATAATTTTGGACTGTTAATGGTTTTAAGACCAAAAGGTCTGAGAACAGCCACTTCCAAGTGAACGTTCTCTAGACCTACCCCAGAAAGCCCAGAGAAGCCTCAAATGGTTCGAATGTCTACAGTAATGGCCTGCCTGAACAAAAATACCATACTTTTTACTTTTTAACTCTATACTTTTTTAAAGGAACAAAACACAAACTCTCAACAATACCAAAATGTACAACTGCCACATTCAATCAACGACTACTAAATAAAAAATATATATACATCCTTGTAAGGATGACAATAAGTTAATACTAGTAATAATAAGCTAATATTAATAATGACAAATGTCAAAAAAAAAGAAATGTCAGACATGGTAGAATTAACAATAGCAAATACAAGGACTTGGAAGGAAAAAAACTCAATTTAGAAAAAATTTAAAGAATAAGATACCAAACTACAAAATAAAACTGTGATTAAAAAACACAATCATTTTGGGGCGCCTGGGTGGCTCAGTTGGTTAAGCGACTGCCTTCGGCTCAGGTCATAATCCCGGAGACCTGGGATCGAGTCCCACATCGGGCTCCCTGCTCGACGGGAAGCCTGCTTCTCCCTCTCTCACTCCCCCTGCTTGTGTTCCTTCTCTGGCTGTGTTTCTCACTGTCAGATAAATAAAATCTTAAACACACACACACACACACACACACACACACACACACACAATCATTTAAGTGAAAAAAAACTGGATGGGTTTAAAAATAGACACAACGTGACAAAAGTGAGTTTGGGGAGGGGTGCCTCAGTGGCTCAGTCAGTTGAGTGTCTGACTCTTGGTTTTGGCTCAGGTCACGATCTCAAGGTCTTGATATTGAGCCCCACGTCAGGCTCCACACTCAGTGCAGAGTCAGCGTGAGATTCTCTCTCCCTCTCCCTCTGCCCCTCCACTTGTGCTCGAGCATGTGTGCATGCTCTCTCTCTCTCTCTCAAATAAAGCTGCTTTTTTTTTCTTTTTTTAAGTGAGTTTGGGGAATATAATAGAAACTACACAAACTGAAGTGCAGAGAAAAAAGCAACTGCACAAACATCAACAAAGTGAGATCGATCTGGGGAAAGTATCATTTTGTACACATACAACTAAGATTTCAGAAGGCGGGGTATGGGGAACAGAAAAAGAAATATGAAGAAATGGCCAAAATTGCTCCAAAACTGATTTAAAAATACCAACCCACTGATCCAAGAAGCCTAATAGAAAATGTCCTTTCATATACAGGTGAAGGATGAAACGAATGAACATGGGGAAGAGACCCGGTGAATGAATGGATTTTTAAGTTCTGTGTTTATTCTCAACTTTTTATTATCAGTAGACAGAAAGGACCAAGTAAACTTCATGCCTCAGCAGATAAAGTACAAAGTATCTTGTAAAGACACACATTTTTATCCTTGGTTCTTTGAGAGAGCAGGATAACCCCTACAATTTAAGACCACATATTTATAGAGGAGTTGATTTTTTCACCTAATCCTTGGAAGGCAATATTTAAACATTAAATACTGTCACTAATGATCCTAACAAACAATAATTATAAGACATGGAAACAACATGATACTACTCATAGCAAATTTCAATATATTTTTGGCTGATTTAAATTCAAGTATATTCACCTTAATACTGACGCAGTATGGATGGTAGCACTGACCACACTGAGAACAGGCAAGTAACCTTCCCTCTGCTCCTTGGCCGAAACTGCCACAGACTACACACATATCCTGAAATTAAAAACACATGAACATTATAATTTGGTTGGAGACTCAGCTAAGAATGCATCAGTTTTATTTTTTAAATTACCTTCTTAGTGAATACAGCTCTAAAGCTAAATAGTAAATGACTTCAGTGCATACAGGAGAAGGCGGAAAGGGGGAAAGAGGAACTCAAAAGCAGAAGACCGTTGTGAGCTCAAACCTGGTGCAAGGTGAACTTGTCACTACTAGAAAACAGCACCACTGTGTTGTGCATGGAGTTTTCTTCTTCATCCTTGTTCGATGAAACGTCTGCAGCAGACACCTATAAACAGCAAAATACAGAGTGCGCACTCATACTTTGCACTTACAGTACATCTAAATGAAAAGCGTGCATTCATATTCAAAATACAATTTCTACTAAGGCCCAGAGTAACAATTCCAAGTTAGAGTAAGATTACTATTGCCAAGATAACACCATGAAGGTGTAAGTCCTGACCACTTTGGTTACCTAATTGTCTCTTTAGAATTACAAGTCCCATGGGTCAGGAGCAGTGAGAAAATATAAACTATCTTCAGTAAGACTTAATTAGCCAGAAATTTTAATGAACAAACAAAAGAAACTGTATTATATTTGTGTATGTGTGTGTGTGTGTGCGTGTGTGTGTGTGTCTATGCCTCTATAGCTACACACACATATACCTACATTTATATATTGTATCACTCTGTTTTAGTCACTCCAAAACCTGCAATCTGGCTAGTCAAAACAGAGATGTGCTATTAAGTATAAACTACCTACACCAGATTTCAAAGACTTCAGTATCAAACAAAAAACAAACCTAAACAAAGCTCATAAGACAATTTCGCATATTTTACATATTGCATGTTGATATAGTAGTATTTTTGATACGCTGAGTCAAAAGGTATACATTAAAGTTAAATGATAACTGTTTCTCTTTTCTTTTTTAATGAAGCTACTATAAAGATTTAAACTGCATATGTGATATACATATATTGCTGTTGGACAGCAGTGCTTTAAAATATTTTTATTTTGAATAACTTATCAAAATTTTAGTCTTAGCCAAAAGATTATAACCACAGATATTCATTTCTGGACATGGCTAAATTTTACCAAATCAACTAAGTATCCATTGGCTTGTTAATAATTACTTCCAGAATGCTTATCAAGAAAAAAGCTCTATATTAGTTACTAAAAAAGAGAAGAGGGAGAGCAACACCAAAATTTTAAAATACGATCCTCTTCTCTTACAATCTAGTCTGGAAGGATAGGCCGAAATATAATAGGTTAAGTTCAAAATAAAAGGTAATACCATTGTTGTTCTTGAGAAATGACTGAAAGAACAAAAGGAAGGAATATATTACAGGGGTATATTTTTCACTGCAAAGAAGTTTAAGAGCAGTTTTAATGGACAGCACTACTGTTTATTATAGACTCAACCATAAAAGCAATTTACAATCATAATAAGTCTAAAGACTACAAGGGAAAACTGTAAGCAACCTCAATAGTTATCACTAGGGAATTACTAAAACCAGGGTAAATCCAAACTGGAAAATTATGCAGCATTTAAGGAACAGTGGTAGAAATGTGTTTTGATTTCTATTAAAAAAAAAAAAAATCACCAAACCACTTGGCTGAGTAGAAAAATCAGCTGCAGAATCACATGTGAGGTATAACACGATGGTACAAAAACAAGCAAAGCAGTTATATGTGGTTTACCAGCACATGTAATAGGTTGAATCATAGTTTACCAGGTCAAAAATGGCTGAAGGCTGGCAACTTCATACGGATCAACCTAATATGTAAAGGCATCAAACTGGTAAATGGAAGAAAATCAAGACTCAAGAGGAAGCAGCAGTACAAATAACTTTGATCCAATAGTATACTGTATGTTGTTTTTTTGGTGTTTTTTTGTTTTTTGAGGAAATATATTAAAAAATGCTCATCTTGGGGTGCACAGGTGGCTCAATAGGTTAAAGGTCTGACTCTTGATTTCAGTTCAGGTCATGATCTCCAGGTTGTGAGACTGAGCCCCACACTGGGCTCCACACTGCGCATGGAACCTGCTTAGGAGCCG
>PITA01001151.1:28683-112814 GCA_004023965.1 Spilogale gracilis
CTCTCCCTCTCCCTCTGCCTCTGCCTCTGCCTCTGCCTCTGCCTCTCCCTCTCCCTCTGCCTCTCCCTCTCCCTCTGCCCCTCCCTCTCCCTCTGCCCTCCTACCACGTCTCTCTCGCTCACTCTCTTCAAAAAAAAAAAAAGTGTATCTCAAAATAATCATTTTAAGATTTCAGCAAGTCAAAGAAGATGATTCATAAAGTAAAATATCATTCCGTTAGTAATAATTGAGCACCTACTAAAAGTGAAGTTACCAGTAATTCACCCGAGGGACTAAAGATACATCAAAAAATTATTAAAATATGAAAATGTGGCAATAGCCAAAATACAGCTAACGAAAGTATGCTGAAAAAAAGGTATTCATTTCTACGTCCCCATCTGCAACACAGAAAACAAGACAGGTTTTATAATTGGATGATACCTAGTGAATAGGCTCAAAGAAATGATAGAACTTTATTATTTTCAAAGACAAATTAAAACAGAGAACATTTTTATTTGAAATAAAAAACAAGGGTAGACTACAGTACTCCCAGTACAAACCAGAAACAAAGTCTGTACAGAAAGGTGAAATATCCCCCTACCAAAGAACATATTTAAATTAGAAGTGATACAAAAAATTAGTTTTTGTACAGCAACTATACATGTAAGAAGGAAAATATCACATAGCTTAATGACCCACTGATTTCATTTTATACTTTATTTCATGACCTTTAAACTTCTAGATACATAAAACCTATCTCATAGGTAAAGAAGGCAATCTTTGAGAGAGTGTCCTAGTATTGCCTATATATATATATATATATAAATCTATATCTTACTCTGATTTATCCTAAAGGTGATGTAAGTTTTATTTGGCTGGACCACAGATATAAGCCTAAGAGAAAAGAAAGCTCTAACCTGAACCTCACAAGAGGGAGATTTTCAAGCAGGGACATAATAAGTAAACAAAAAAAGAAGAGCAAATTAAACTCAAAGTGAGAGGAAGGAAACAGGAAAAAAAATTACAGAAAAATTAATAAAAACAAAGGCTGGCTCAAGATCAGTAAAACTGATAAACCTGCAGCAAGACCAATCAGGAAAAAAGAGAAAAAAAAGAGACAAATCATCAACACTGGGAATGAGGAAGGTGACATTACTACGAATTCTACAAATATTAAAAGGATAATAGGCCAAAAGATTTGTCAACCTACATGAAATGGGTAAAGTCCTTGAAAGACAAATTCAAATGAGAATAAATAGATAACCTAAATACCCCCTACATCTACCAAGGAGACTGAATATACAGTTAATAATCTTCCAATGAAGATGGAAAAAGACAGTCTCTTCAACATATCTGTTTGGGAAAACTGGACAGCAACATGCAAAGAATGAAACTGGACCACTTTCTCATACCATACATAAAAATAAATTCAAAATGGATCTAAATGTGAGACCTGAAACCATAAAGATCCTAGAAAAGACCACAGGTAGTAACTTCTCTGACATCAGCCATAGCCACATTTTTCTAGATAGGTCCCCTGAGACAAAGGAAACAAAAGCAAAAACAATTAGGACCACATCAAAATAAAAAGCTTCTGCATAGCAAAGGAAGCAATCAACAAAACTAAAAAGCAACCTACAGAACGGGAACAGGTGTTTGCAAATAACATACCCAATAAAGGATGAGTATCCTAAAGAAAGAAAGAACTGAGAACTCACACCAAAAACCCCCAAATAATCAGATTAATAAATGGGCTGAGGACATGAACAGACATTTCTCCAAAGACATTCAGATGGCCAACAGACACATGAAGAGATGCCCATCATCACTTACATCAGGGAAATGCAAATCAAAACCACAATGAGAGATCACCTCACACCTGTCAGAATGGTTAACATCAAAACACAACAACCAACAGGTTTTGGTGAGGATGTAGAAAAAGGAACCCTCTTGCACTGTTGGTAGGAAAGCAAACAGGTGCAGCCAGTGTGGAAAACAGTATGGAGGCTCCTCAAAGAGTTAAAAATAGAGCTATCCTAGAACCCAGGAATCACATTACTGGGTATTTACCCCAAAAATACAAGAATACTAATCCAAAGGGATACATGCACCCCTGTATTTTACTGCAGCACTATCTACAATAGCCAAGATATGGGAGCAGCCCAAGTATCCATAGAGTGACAAATGGATAAAAAAATATATGGTGTGTGTATGTATGTGTACATATGCACAATAGAATAGTATTCAGGCATAAAAAAGGTATGAAATCTCACCGTTTGCAAAGACAAGGATGGAGCTAGAAAGTATAATGCTAAGTGAAGTCAGTAAGACAAAGACAAATCCCATATGGTTTCACACATATGTGGAATTTTAGAAATAAAACAAATGAGCAAAGGGGGAAAAAACGAGAGACAAAGTAAGAAATAGATTCTTAACTATATAAAACAAACTGATGGTTATGAGGGGGGAGGAGAGAGGGAGATGGGTGAAACGGGTGATGGAAGATTAAGGAATGTACTTGTCAATGATAAGGACTGGCTGATTAAAATTAAAACTTTAAAAAATTCTTTTCACAAAGAAAACTCCAGGCCAAAATGGCTTCGCTAATGATTCTATAAATACTATAAGGAAGAATGTTTCCAATACCACACAACTCTTCCAGAAAATTGAAGACTCTATTTCCCAATTTACTGACGGAAGCCAGCATCATGCCAATATCAAAACCAAAGAAATTATAAGAAAATAAGAGTACAGACCAACCCATACCCTCATGTACACAGACATAAGAAGTCTACAATTTTTAGCCCATTTGAATCCAACAATATATAAAAAAGAAAAAATACATCATGGCCAAGTGCTGTTTATGACAAGAACATGGGCTGCTTTAGCATACAAAAAAAGCCAATCAATATATTCACCATATCAATAAACAAGCCATAAATGCAGAAAAATCATTTGACAAAATCCAACAACTATACCTGATTAAAAGAAAAACATTCAGCAACTTATGAATAGAAAGCAGCTTCCTCAAACTGATTAGGATGTCTATTAAAAAAATAAAACAAGGGGCACCTGGGTGGCTTAACTGGTTAAGCCTCTGACTCTTGATTTTGGCTCAGGTCATGATCTCATACTTGTGAGTTCACCCATGCTGGACTCCACACTCAGCAGGGAGTCTGCCTGAGAGTCTCTCTCTCCATTTCCCTCTGCCTCTTCCCACACACTTGTGCACACACTCTTTCTCTCTTGCTCTGTAAAATAAATTAATTTCTTAAAAAAGAAAAAATAAACAAAACTAGAGCTAACTGTATACTCAATGATGAAAGAGGAAATGTTTTTTCTCTCCTTGGGCACCTGGGTGGCTCAGTGGGTTAAAGCCTCTGCCCTCAGCTCAGGTCATGATCTCAGGGTCCTGGGATCGAGGATCGCATCGGACTCTCTGCTCAGTGTGGAGCCTGCTTCCTCCTTCCTCTCTGCCTGCCTCTCTACCTACTTGTGATCTCTCTGTCAAATAAATAAATAAAATCTCAAAAAAAAAAAAAAAAAGAAGAAGAAAAGAGACAGAGAGATGATACACAATGTTCATGGGTTGAAAGACTCTCCACAGTGAAGACATCAACTTCTCCCCCAAACTGATCTACAGTTTGAATGCAAACCCAGGCAAGATCCTAGCAGGCTTGCTTGCAAAACTTGACAAGCCAACGGTAAAATTCATATAGAAACACGAAAGACTTAGGACAGTCAAAACAACTTTGAAAAAGTTAAAAAAAGGAAAACTAATTGTCTGATTTCAATAAATAGTTACAAAGTAAAAATATTCAATATAGTATAGTATTGGCCTAAAGCTGGAGAAATGGATCAAGAGTGTAGCACAGGGATCCCAAAATTAGATCCACAAATATACAGATAACTAATTGTTAAGAATGACACAAAGGCAACTCAGAGAAATAGTGTGCAAACTGGATATACAAAATATGATCTTTGATCTATATTGATGTCATAGATAAAAATTAGCTCAAATTGGATCATACAGCTAAATTAACACCTAAAGAAATAAAAATTCTAGAAGAAATCACAGAATATGTTTGTAAATTTGGGCTGTATAATTATTTCTCAGACACCAAAGCACCATCATTAAAGAAAAAAATTAATAAATGGGACTCCATCAAAATTAAAATGTGGCTGTTTGGATCAAGTTCTTTACCAAGTCCAGAATACATAAAGAAAACACAAAACTAAGTTAAAAAAAACGATTCAAATTTTTTAAATGTACTAAAGATCTGAAGAGTGACTTTATCAAAGAAATATACAAATAAATACCTAAAAATGTGACTAACATCATTAGTCAGGAGAGAAATGCAAATGGGATATTATTAACATACTTTCTACAGTGGCTGAAATTAAGAAGATTAATTAACCATAGTGAGTACAGGTGAGTATATGCAGGAAAAGACATCTCAGGCACTCTTGCAAACAGGAAATGTCATACCCAACTTGGAAAGCAGACTCCTCTTAAAAAGAAGGTACACCTACCACGTACCCAGCCATGCCACTCCTAAATACGTATTCAGGGGAAAACAAAGCACAGGTCTACATACAGGTCTAAACATAAAAGTTCAGAGCAGGGGTTTTTTGGCAGTTTTGTTTTTAATAGCCAAAAAACGGAAGCAGCCATAATATCCTTTAATAGATGAACAGATACACAAACCATGGAACAAGCTGAACAATCCACCTGAACTTAAAATGATGATTAGAATTTGAAATGCAGGATTTTGGTCAAACAGTAAAGTTACCACAGGAAATATATGCCACTGTTTGCCAAATACAGATTTTTTTCAGTTCACAGTTGAATAAAGCCTCATATATATGCCAATGAGCAAATACTTATCAATCTTGAATTAACAGATATCAAAGATAGTCATAAAATCTTCAACACATTTAGAGTACATAGTGATCTACAATATTTCTATAGTTTCTTCACTAAGCCATGTTGCTATAAAAAATGTAAAACATCCACTTAATTTTTTTCAAATAAGCTCAATAATATAACAGGAGTTTGCTTTTATAAAAAATAAAGGAGAAAAAATATACGTATTTTTAGGAATGGTTGCTATAAAAGATCAGAGTGAAAAAGGAAGTAAGAAAAGAGGAAAAGGATGGGAAATATAAAATATTAAGAAAAGTTTAAAAGTTAAAAAAAGCAGAGAATAAAATAAAAATTTTGACTTATTTATATGACTTGTACAATCTAGTAATTTTACAAATGAGATTATCAGCATCGGTCAGTAAATTAAGGATTATAGCAAAGATAAAGGATATGAGAAATGAGCCTTACCCCAGGTAACACAACTGCCCCAATTCCATTTTTCAATTTTGACCTGCCTCTGCCACCTCGTCCTGATAATCCCGCACCACGGGGTCTCCGCTTCCCGGGAAATCCCGACCCACGGCCCTATGTAACAGATAAGGAAAAAATCAGCATTCTGCAAAAGTCAAAGAGAATTTTAAAATCCAGTGTGAGATAAAACATATTATTAAAGGTTACACAAATACTCGCTTCTCTCTTATTCTGATTAGATGATAAATATTAAGAGACCAGCCTTGTTATTTTTATCTTTCAACACATATCATGCACCCCAAGAAGTATAAACATAAAACGCCTATGATCTTAGAATCAAACACTGGATCTGTTTTTGTGAATGCCCTGGACCAGCAAACTGCGGTCTCATTTTTCCATTTCCTAATCCTACATTCTAGGTGATTCAACATCCACTAATCCCATCAAATTTGTATTCAATATAATAGAGCACGTACCAGGAAAGACTCTCCGAGCACTAGCTGTTGTCTCAGTAATTACAATAGCTGACATATACTGACTACTGACTAAGTGAAAGCACTTTTCCCTCGCAAGTGTCTTGTAAGGTCAGCACTATTTTATTATCCCCATTTTAGAGACAAATGCACTGAGGAATAAAGAGAGTGATGTCCAAAGTCTAGAGCTAGCAACTCTGCCTCCAGTCCGCATTCTTAGCCAGTATTCCGCACTGCTACTACACTGCATGAAAGTTAATTTTTGTTGGTGTTCAACAGTATTTTTCTGTCTTAAATTTGTCAATTTCCCTACTATTTAATAGCTATCTGTATGAATTGAACAGGTGTACCTCACTCTACCACAGTATTTAGAGAATAATGCATTTAAAGTTTATAGGAAAGCTGATAAAAAGGTAAACAGCTTGCTTTAACTTATCTGGATAATAATAACCTGAAATGCAAATAACTGATCTGAATTTTACCCAACACACAAAAATATTCTTTAGGAAATAGGTTAAATTCTCTGATATTTTAACAAATAAATATAGGGTTATTTGTTATTGTTGTTTTCTTGTTTATACCCAGACTTATGTATTACTTCCTGAAAAAATCTGACATCAACACTTATTTATAATATTCTGTGTATCTAAAATTATTAAAATAATCAGGAAAACCCTGATTTTTTCCATATTAAATAATATGTCACATTTTCAGCTGATACTATTTTTACTGTAGTTTGAAATGCTGACCTCACTACCTATTCGGCACAACAGTTTCCAAGTTGATAATTTATGGTTATAATGTGAGCATAAAACAGATACACATGAACAAAAAGGAAGGGGGGTAATCTTTTGTTCCCTTCAGTGTTAATAATTACAAATTGCTTCTCATTCTCTTAAACTGCTCTTCTTTAAGATTTCTTCTGCTTTTTTGAATAAGGGATAGGGAGGACTGAACTGGATAGTTCTGTCGTTGACAAGTATGAAAGATTTTTTTAAAGTTAAGTCAAATATTAAATCAGGACTATAATAATCTGTTTTTCCCCCAGCACCTAAAGAAACAGATGAGAGTAAGTGAAAACTAGTGGTATTTGCTACAAAATTATCCAAACATCTTTTATATCCTTAAACCAACTATCTCTATTTTCAACACCTTGCATATCAGAGTGAGCTAAAAAAAAAAGAGTTCTAATAGTGACAGAAATAACAAAGTAGAATCTAGAACTCCTTTGAAATCCCTAATTAGTCTAAAATAAAATAGCCATATTCCAGAATATTAAATACAGAAGATGAAGAAAATTATCTTCTCTTGGTAGTAAAATATTTTAACTTCTCAGATGATTAATACTTTTCACATTCATTCTTTACCCTCTCAAATGCATCAAACTACATAACTTACTTCAAGAACTAGCAGAGTCCTCCATCAATGACATGAGAGAGAGGACCTATAATTGTGCGGTTATTAACACAGACAGTGAAATCTGCTCTGATTCTGATATTTCTTCTCCATTAGCACATAATAAATTAGTGCAGTTATCTTTTGTTCTTTTCTAAGCAACAAAATTTTATGATTATCATGAATGAGCAAGTCCTAAATTACTTTACAGGCTATGTGACAAGGATTTTCCCCCACAGAAAGACTGGTAATTACAACATAAAAGAAAGCAACCATAAAAAGAAGTTATTAAAAATTCATACTTAAAATCAGTCATGTAAATTTGTAATATAATTTCCTCCAAATCCAGATTTTTAAGTGCAAAGCATGTTGACTCTTCATACTAAAATTTTTAGATTAAAAAAGTGGCTCTGGAATCTGTACTATTTATAGAAAAGAAAGGCTTAATTCTTAACTTCTACTTGCACAAAATCAACCAGAAAGAAATGATATATGAATGTAAATGCAATTTTATTTACCACTTTGATGCTCCAAATGGCACTGCCAGGAAGCTGCCGGGGTTTAAAAATTTCCCGACCTTCTGAAATGTCTGGGGACCAGGAAGGTGGGCTCACTGTATTATGGGTACTCCAAGCCCCCTAGGATATGGCAGGTGAGAAAATAGATGTATAAAACTCAGCAACGTAAAAGGTCAAAGCCAGCAACTGAGGAATTTTAGAACAGCAAAAACAAATGCAGACGTATGGAAATTTAGGACAAATTGCTTCAAAATAGGGAAAAGAAGCTATGGCTTTACAATGACTTTATACTTCAATGTTTGCAGCTACAATTTACATTAAGTATTTTATTCAGATGGAAAACATCAGTACAATGAAACATATCAGAAATGAGCGTTCCTATGACATCAACACTGACTCATGAACTATAATTATAGCACCAAACATAAACAAATCACTTAAATTCTAAAAACTAACACTTTATATCAGAAATTACTTGGGGATTATTTTCCTCTAACAACTATCACTCTCCTGGAAAAGAGAAACAACCTTAAAGAATGTTATGGGGATGCCTGAGTGGCTCAGTTGGTTGGGTGACTGCCTTAGGCTCAGTTCATGATCCGGAGTCCCGGGATCCAGCCCCACATCGGGCTCCCTGCTCGGCGGGAAGCCTGCTTCTCCCTCTCTCCCCTGCTGTGTTCCCTCTCTAGCTGTGTTTCTCTCTGTCAAATAAATAAATAAAATCTTAAAAAAAAAAAAAAAAAAAGAATGTTATGTACACCTACTGCTAAAAACAACCAAAGCAGTAGGCAAACAAATGCAATCGGAAACATGAGCAACCAATACACATTCACTTCAAATTTTGGAAAGTTAGTCTGCAATCTTAAAATGCAGTTATCAATTATAATCCTAGCACTTAGCTGCTCTTCCTTCCAGTGACCACTAGCAGTAGTTCTGGATTTTTATTTAGGGGACTATTATCCTTAGATTACATCCAAGGGACTAATCTGTACAAAGAAAAATGTTAAAGCAAATTGTCCTAAATTTGCAAATTAAAATGCCTAAATACTTGGTTATTTATACAAGAACTAGCATCTTATTAAAATAGTTAAAATGAAAGACATTTTACTTCTTAATAACTACATTCAGCAATAACCTGAACTAATCTGATGCAGATGCTAAGAGGCATAAATAAAAGTCTACTCCACAAAGATAACATTTTAAAGAAAAACACAGAACAAATGTCAAACAATAACCTATTCTGAATTAGACAATTTCATTACACATACTATGACTTTTACCAATTAAATGACCCAAACTTAAGAAACACAGTACTTACCACGTTTCCAGAATACTATCAAACAAATAGTATCCTATTAATCACATAAAACCACCACCAGGAATTTAAGTAATCAACCAAAGTAAGAGTCTGACTACCCTTCGGGGAGCGAATAATTAATGCAGTCACAGTATTTTGAGAAAAAACACACAAGGAAGAGACTGGTTTCATTTTTAATTAACCTACCCTCGAGCTCAGCGAATGGCTATCCTGATTTTACCCATGTGAATCGCCTCACTTTCCCAGGATCAGATCAACCTTCATCTACACCTGTGTCTTCTTTCCTGCGGCAGCCCGGCTCCCTGAGTAATCTCTACGCTGTCAGAAGTTACTTCTCTATTCTCATTGTACCCCACACAGTTCTGATGGGTTCAGTGCAGCACACCTGTGAATGTTTCTCTGCCCTTCCTAGCTGGCCTTTCTGTCCCCCGTCCATGCTCTTCTTCCGCCTGACCTCCAAAGTCCCAGTGTTTCCCCGAGCTTTAGTCGGGGCAATGTTCCTCTCTGTGTATCATGAGGGCTATAAAGACCATCTTAAATGCTGTTGTCTCCCAAATTCACATTTCTAGTTCCGACATGTTCTTGTAGAAGTTAGCACTGTTTTCAACTCCCTCCTCGGCACGGCCATTCTGTCACACCGAACTTCTCAAATTTACAGCGTCTGAAATTTCTCCCTTAACCCAGTTCCGTCTCACAGTCTTCCCCATCTTCAGAGATCGATTCCAGACCTCCGGTCGGAAAGTGGGGAGTCATCTGCTCTGTTCTTTTCCCTCGTCATCCTTCAATTCAACCATCAGTAAATCAGAATGTTTAACTTCCAGCCAGCCGCCCTGCCCGATTCTCCCAGCCGCCTCTCCCCCACGCCCTTCTCTATGCCGCAGCCAGAGGGACTTTGAGAAAATGTAAATCTGATCAAGCAAGACACTACCTTGTTTCAAGCCCTTCCAATACCTCCTCAGTGCACGTAATTTACTGCAAACATTTCCTGCTGTCTCTTTCCAACCTTATCACATGGCCCTCTCTCACAATTCTCGTGCCCCAGCTACCCTGGTTTCCTTCAAGCGTGCTGAGCTCTCCACCGCTCACTGGCTCGGAACAACTGCAACTCTCCAGCGGGTGTAGTCTTCTTCTGATGCATCAGGTATGGGCTCAGACATTTCCTTATCCAAGAGGTCTTTCTTCGGCGCTCCAGCTCAACTATCCTCTCTACCTTACAACATGTTTTGCATCTTCTCACTGACTGAAATTTGGGGTCGTGTGTTTTACTGTTTCTGATTATTTACTGATAGAGAATGGGCGCAAGAGATATCTAAATTTAGTTCTCTCAATGTTTCCATTGGTTTTCCTCTGATAATATTTGGCTACTATGTAATTCCTTTTCGTGCATCATTTAATGTTATGTCAGTAGACAGCTCTTAAAACATACTACAAAAAGTCATACTCTCAAGATAACATGTTATTCACCATAATTTAAAAGTTAGCTTTGATGCCAAAACTGTGTCTCATTTTAAAAACATTTACACTTCATAGAACATGGATGAACAAAATGAAAGGCTCCATAGATCAAGAATGTTTGGATGCCATTTCAGGAATAATTAGAAAACCATTCAACTGCTATGAAGAACTTATATAATAAAAGCTTGGGTAATTACATTATGAATTTTAATAAGTATATTATCATAAGACTGGAAGATAGATTGCAATTTTATAGGAACTGGAGAAAAATTATGATTATACTTAGATGTTTTGACAATGAAGAAATTACCTAATATATTCTTTAGACCTTAAAACTAAAATACAGCTATAATTATCAACTTTAGTTACAAATCATCCTACAGATCTCAGCTTTGATGAAAAAGAATTTACACAGGCAATTCAGAGGTCAGCTTCCCTGTCTCCTGAAACAGGTTTACACTGTCGTTACACTTGAATTATTCTTACCACATTTGTATTTATTTGCAGCCACTGAACTAGAAGCTTGATGAGAAAAGACCATTCTTTTCATTGCTACGTTAAGCATTCTATTCAGTGCTTACTGAATGCCTATTTTTTTCCACTGGACACTTGTTTTAGATGCATAAAGGCATCAATAAGCACTGTACTATGAAACATACTATTTCTCCCATCAGATGTAGACTGTATTACTGAAATTTCCTCACCTTAGAAAAAAAAAAAACACCAATCCATTCAATGACTGTTCCTCTTAAACTTCATACAAAATGAGGTAAAAGCAAAAGAGTTCAAAATGTAGCCATCGAGAAACTAAACTGTAAATACAGCTGAAGAGAAGCAACTTGCTATCAAATCCTACAGAAACTTAAAAAAAATACTACGTGGTTGAGATTCTATTAGATTCTAACTATAATTATTGAACCCAAAACCTGTTTAGAGTTGGTATTAAGCTTCTTTCTACCTCTCAGGTTACTTTATCAGGTAAATTTATCAACCTGGTAAATTACACAGCTCTTACAAGGGCTGTGGGATATGAAAATGGAAACAATAATGGCAAGTGGAGAAAAGCATATTAAGGTCAACTTTTTATGATTAGAAGCCTAATTCTGTTGGTGGTTGTTAAATATGATCAATGCCATAATTGGAGCCCAAGAGCAGCCAGAGGTTTGCTGTCTCCTGGGCAGACTTCACACCTCCGAGTCGTCCTCACGGAGGTCCAGCCTCTCCCAACATGCCATGTGAGACCAAGGGTGCTCCTGAAGGACGAGTCTGACTTAGAGAAAGCGAGAATGATGAGGAGAGAGCAGAAAGGACAACTGGCAAGGGAAACAGAAACCCCAAGCATCTGTAATTCCCTTCGGTATATCCATGCACTCACGCACACTGTAGGCACAGTAGCAAACGACTGATTTTTACGACTTACAGAATTATTTTCCCATAAATATGCCTCATATACAAAATTGAGTTCAATATCAAATGGAACAAGAAATGTAGCCCTGATAGTGCTTTGGTAAGATGCTATAAAAGTACAAAAACAGCTGTTACCAGCTTTAGCTTTCAATAATTTAGGAATGTGAATCTGGTTGGTCTAGCAAGGGTTTTGGTAATGACTTCGGAAATACCACGACAGGCACAAGGAAACCCAGAGAAAAGGGATGCTTCTCATCTGTGTTTGCAGCTTGCCACCCCAGAGGCCTGGATATTTTTTAGGTTTAAAACTACAGTTTCTCAGTGGTTTAGAGCAGTGTTTCCTGGACGTCAGCTCCACTGCATGCAAGCCTGAGCTCAGTTTCCTCTGGTCACCTCCGCTTTTCCATACTACCCTGGGTTTCCCCTCTGGCAGCACATATCACACAGGTGTATGCGTAACAGGCTCTTCTGTGCAGTCATTGCTTGGCTTTGAACTCAAGAAACCTACTACATACTGTGCTTACTGGGACGAGGTTTGACTCACTCAAGGCCTATCGTTATTTTTATTGGTGCATTTCAGTACAAATGATTATCAGTCAATTTGACTGGTTCTCCAGAGCTACGTTTAACAGGGTTATTATCTCCTCAAGTCATCATTTCCACGCAGTATCTGCATCACTCCTTGATTCACACAAGCAAGCAGGGCCGCATCCCACGTGCCACGTGCCAGGGGCTGTGTACGTGCTACCATGTGATGTAGTCTTACAGACGAAGAAACAAAGACAGTTGGCAAGGTAACGTGCTTCGTGTCACACAGACAATAATGGGAAATAAGGATCTGAATTCAACTAATCACACTATGGAAATGCACATGCTGAATTTATATTAACCGATCTTTCCTGGTATCGAGTACAGTAAAAACTGGTGTAAACTTCTTGAAAGTTACTTTTTTTAAAAGGCAGCACAGTGTTTAGACTAGAATACAAATGGAAAATCATGTGGGCAACTACAGTGCATCCTTTATTCCCAACAGAGAATACGGAATATGTATCTATTTACTAATGAAACCTTTAATAGAGTCTAAGACAAAGTATCAGAAATGTAGGTTTTACCTTATCTAATAGGTATCCAAGAAGGGACAATTAAAATTATATGGGGTAATTTCTTTTCTTTTAGTGAATGCCACTGTGTATAAGTTTTATCAAGCAATGCTTCAAAATTCAAACATTTTAATTAAAAGCTAGATATGAAATAATTTAACAGGAACTAAGCCTCTCCTTATTTGGATAGTATGATTCATAGATATGCATTTTTTAACCTTAAAAACAAAACAAAAATAAAAAAAAATCAACAGTGATTCTTACTAAAGGATTTGTGCTTACAAACCAGAAATGGTGTCTACTATCCTAAAAAAGGAAGCAAGTGCTTACTTGTAATTAATTGTTAATAAAACTACAATCCTCTACAGCTCACCACCCTCAAGGGTTGTTCTTCTCTCACAGGAATAGATTATGAAACTGATTTGTTAACTCAAAACACTTCATTCAAAATGCTATTGCAGTAGACAAGTATGTTATAAAATTCTATGGTTCTCAATAAACAAATTAATAAAAAATAAAATATCCACTTCACAATGTAATAGAAAAGAGGTTATGATTTAATGAAGTATTATCCTTGGAAACCTACTATATTGAAGAATTTCACTTTCTCTGAGAACGCCTCAATAAATTTCAGTCTTAGAACTTAAGAGAATTTCTAATTTTTCCATATATATGATTTCAGCAACAAAAAATGAAAAAATTTGGGGTGTCTGGGTGGCTCAGTCATTAAATGACTGCCTTTGGCTCAGTTCAAGATCCCGGAGTCCAGGGATCAAGCCCCACATCAGGCTCCCTGCTCAGGGGGAAGCCTGCTTCTCCCTCTCTCGCTCCCCATTTGTGTTCCCTCTCTAGCTATGTTTCTGTCAAATAAAATCTCTAAAAAAAAAGAAAAAGAAAAAGAAAAAAAAATTCTAGAATTTGGAAATTTTCAAAATATAGTTGAGTATTTAAGTTGACTTTTATGAAATTTCATTGAAATATTTAACAATAAAACTTGTATTTCCTAGGTTTAATAAACCTCTTTCAATACTATCATGAAAGCACTTAGTACATGAGTGTCTGAAGCAGAGCACAGTCATGTGATTATATCAAATGTTTTTCCATAAAATAAAGTGATACAAATAGGGTAAATAACTGAAGATGGGCTGAGATTTCTATTATCTCAGAATTTCCAAATTAAAATGGATAAATACAACTGTGGAATGAGAGAAATAAATAGAAAATGAAAAAACACAGTTATTTGGTATGCTGAAATAAAAATTGTTTCCATCCTATTTTGCACTGCTTTTTAAGAACATTTCCTATAGTAAGTCATATGCATAAAAGTAACAATGAGTAGGGGCGCCTGGGTGGCTCAGTTGGTTAAGTGACTGCCTTCAGCTCAGGTCATGATCCTGATGATCCTGGAGATCCAGGATCGAGTCCCACATCGGGCTTCCTATTCGGCGGGAAGCCTGCTTCTCCCTCTCTCAGTCCCTCTGCTTGTGTTCCCTCTCTGGCTGTGTTTCACTCTGTCAAATAAATAAATAAAATCTTAAAAAAAAAAAAAAAAGTAACAATGACTAGCACATTTCTCTAATTCAGGACTCCCAGGGCTAACGTGAAAGAAGACTGAAGGGATGTTTTAATCAGTGCAGGATGGCGTCATTGCACTGGTAACGTTTTCAAGGCTCTCCAGGCAGTTACAACATGTAGTTGGCCAATAAGGACTTTTCTAAACCTAAGGTCCAAAGTGGATATGCCCATGAAAATACTGAAAAAAATGAAAACTAAAATATATATAAAAGAATAGCTTTAATAAAGGATGAGAGAACGAAAAGCCAACTCGTTCACTGGGACAATTTAAATGAAATCACGTCCGGATGGCTGGCAGGCCGTTCCATCAGTTCCCATCTCCTCCTATCATGTCTATATTCTTCCCCCTTATCTTTATGAAATCCTGTGTCTGAAATAAGGAAAATAAAAAAAGAAAAAGAAACTTTTTCTATCCACAACCATCAGAGAAACTTACATTACTATTCCTATAGTAAGGTTGGAAGCCTACATCCAAGATATACTTCAAACACCTCATAAAGAATGTAGTATAAATAACACTTAAACTCTTCCATATAAAATGTGTAATATAAAACACTAAACTTCTTTTTAAATGATTAATTTCTTCTCAAGGGAAAATAATCCTGTACAGATTCCATGGTCTGTATCCTGACATCTCAGACTCAGAACAGTGATTTCTATACCCATCCATACCCCATATCACTACACACATACTCGTATGTATGTACTCATGTGTGTATATACGAGAGCATATGAACGTATATATGTAGGTATGTATGGCTTCTATATCAACAATCTAATACATATCGAAAATACACAGTGAATCGTTGCTACAACAAATCGTTTTTATCATCCATTTTAAAATGTGTCCTATGAGCAACTGGAGGATGTAGACCATTTCTCCTTCAGTTTTTAAAAGTACTGCAAATAGAGCACCATTCTTAATTATCACTCTTAAATTCAGTGGGTATTTCTCTTCATATATAGTTCCTTCTGGATCTAAAATTTTCCTGTTTTTAAAAATGCCAGTCCTTGCACTGTCCAATAAGGTAACCATTAGTCATTGAGGCTACAAAGAATTTCTAATGTTATGTGGTGGGAAACCACATCGTGAACAATTAGCATGAAAAGTGAATGTAAAATATCTCACTAATAATTTGTATTATAAACATAATTCTTTATATATTATGTATTAGTTATATACAATTTATATAGAATATCTTTATTATATATAAAAGATTAAATGCTAACATATTTTTAATATGTTAAAACATTAAAATTTATTTCACCTGCTTATTTTTAAGTGGGACTATTAAAATTTTTTTAATTAAGGGGCACTGGGTGGCTCAGTTGGTTAAGCGACTGCCTTCGGCTCAGGTCATGATCCTGGAGACCGGGGATCGAGCCCCACATCGGGCTTCCTGCTCGGCGGGAAGCCTGCTTCTCCCTCTCTCAGTCCCTCTGCTTGTGTTCCCTCTCTGGCTGTATTTCTCTCTGTCAAATAAATAAAATCTTAAAAAAAAATTTTTTTTTAAATTAGATCTATGGCTTCTCAGCCTTTTGACTAAGATCAAGGGTAGATCAATGAGGCGTGCATTATATTTCTATTAGCACTGGCTTACCCTTCTAATGACTAACTCCTTTCTCCAGAAAACATTCAATAATCTAACCACTAGGCGACACCTGAAATTTCAAAGCTTTCAGATTATCTGTTTCTAATTAAAGTATTCATTTAATTTCTAAGTGAATTCTTTAGAAAAGCTCACATAATATCAGAAAATGGTTGAGATAAATATAAAGATTTGACGACTGTGACACAGAATTCAACCAATGAAACGTACAGTTCTTGATTAGATAGTCTTCACCATACTGGGAAAGACCAGAGAACCTTCAACAAAATATGGAAACACCACTGATGTTAATGATCAAAACAGAGCTGAATAGCAAAGGATCTTGCTTAGATCACAATCGTTACCCTGAACACCCATCTCATTTTATACCCAGTCCCCCCTAAAAAGAAAATGCAAAATAAACACAAACCAAAGATATGGAATTCTTGACATCAAAGGCATTCATGTAACAGACTTCAGGATTTCCAACATAAAGATATACACCGAATATTCCCTGAAAGTTATGACCTCAGTACTTCAGCAATGATAAGAAATAAAAAAAAGCTCTCTTGTTCTATCCAATTCATACTCTCCACAGAAACAGCAGTATATCAACAAGCTGCGCATCACCAAGTGAAGGTTGTCTGCTACACAACTCACACCAAGTTAACAGGTTAAGCATGCTATGAACTCTTTGTGAGATAAGCAGCAAATTCTGAAGCAGTAATGAGACAACGGCAACTCAACAGAAAGTAGAATACTACAGAATTGGAAACTGAAAGAAAACACAGCAGAAGCAGTAACAAATGTTAGGACATGGGTCATATAAAATGGGATAAACCTGGAAGACACTCTCAAACAAGCACATTAACACACATTCAGACTCATATGCACATAGATCTTACAACATTAAGTTAACAGAAAAATAATCCTAATGGTTTCTCAGTTGGAACAGAAGTCTCCATACAATAAAATTTGACAGGAATATTTATGAGGCAGTATCTTTAAAGAATGTAAATATGAACCAAAATTAAACTTGAGATTCAAATTTCACTGCTAAAGTTTTTTCAGAGCCAAAATCACATAACTATTACTTAATGATTACCTAAAAAAAGAAAACAAGAGTAAGGAGAAGAACTGGTTTGAGAAGAAAACCCTCTCTTGGTAGAACATAAAGATCATGGGAAACACTTAGAGAAAGGCAAACAGGAAGGACTGTCTTATTCTACCGCATATGTCTTTGCCACAGAAATAGTTCTCTCCCATGAAACAATTACTTTGCCTCTGATGTGTAATTTGCTGTGTTTAGAGAATAAAATAGATCTAGAATTTAGAGAAGACTAATTCTCACATTAAAATAAAATTCTATTTTCTTACTCATCTTCGGATCCCAAAACTGGATGATGATGATCAAGATGATATTACTCCTGTACCGTCAAACGTTTAATTTAGATCACGAGACTTGAAACTTCAAAATACCATTGTGACTAAGCACTGCACTGTTTGGTATCTTGCCATTTTATAAGAACTTCAGAAAGTAGAAATTTTGTAGAATAAATGAATCTTAGCTACAGTGCCTCAATTTGTCTTCTAGTTAGTTTCTATTAAATTCCACTAAAAAGAACCAGAACTTACCCATAAAGGGTAGAATCCATACTACTTAGGTCATGGGAAGCACTCCCCTCACTTCCTAAAGACCAACACTGCAATTCTAAGACTGTTCCATGAGAACACTTCAGGAAGTCAGTTCTAGCTCGGGGGCGCGTGTCACAAAGAAGTTAGCAATTAACAGCAAAATCAAAATGAGAAAAACGCACTATGAAAAACTTCCTTAGTAAATTTTGATGTTTAAACGATTAAAAATATAAAGAATAGTATCAATGAACAAATACTGTAGAGGAAAAAAATAAATGTTAGTTACAATATACCTAAAACTTCACTTTTTTTTTAAAGGCTCTATTGTTACTGTGGCAGAGAATTTCAAAATTTAAGTGTTTTCTATTAGAAACTGTCATCCAATTGGTTGCATTTGTATGTCCCAACTAAGGTGAAATCCTGAGTAAGATCACTTAAAGTTTAATAAATTAGCATTCATCATAGCTTAAAAAAAGAAAAAAAGAAAATAGCCAAAACACTTTGGTCAATATTACATCTAAGCTCTACCTGAAAACAGGAAAAATTACCCTCCAAACCAAAGTTCCACATACGCCTTATTTTATGTAATTACTCCAAAAGATTTTTCTCTCCGTACCATTAAAAATCACCCTACCTGTTTGGACCGAGGTCTACCAGGAGAAAATTTTCTTTTGGTAATAGCTGGTTTACCCATGCCGATTTTTGGAGTGACTGAGATATATGTTGTTGGCATAATGTTTCCAACAGAAGCATGGAGGGTTGAAGGGTAAGTGTGCAATATGTCCTGGGAAGGCAAGTCTGAAGAGAGTGGAGAGGAAGACACATCTGCCTTGCTTATGTCTGCTGCAGACACTGATGACAACTCTGTCTCAGGTGGTAATTTTACGACTTTGTCTTCTTGGCATAAACCATCTTTCACACAACCCTCAACTGCTGGAGCCACTTCAAAGTCCGTCAATGCCGTGGAAGGTTCAGAACTTGCTTTCTGTTCCATTTCTTGTACCCTTTCTATAGCCAACTGTTCCTTCGAACACAAAGAGGTACTTTCCTTACACGGGGACACTACAGTTTCTGGTGGAACCATGGCAGAGTCAGTGGCTGATGTTGGAGGCCATGATTCTTCTGTGGACGCCAACATTTTGGGTTCCTCTAATTGCAGGTCCTCATGCTGCACAGTGATCTGGTGTGTATGGACCTCAACATTTTCTGTCACTTCCATTTTATTTTCATTTTGATCTTCACAAATATGCATCACTTTAGTAGAAATCTCCATCTTTTCACTATCAACTTCATGAGAAATCTGATTTTCCATTTCAGGATTCATTTTATCTTGGGATGATTCTACAAAATTTGCAATATTTATTATGTTAATATACTTAAAAATTTAAATTTTTTTCTGGCTTAAAAATAATAGGCTATGGCAGGAAAAGAGGAGGGGGAGGGAGACAAGGGCTTTCCAAAGCACAGTTATGGTTAAAACCCTGACTTAAGGGGCACCTGGGTAGCTCAGTTGGTTAAGCTACTGCCTTCGGCTCAGGTCATGACCCCGGAGACCCAGGATCAAGTCCCACATCGGGCTCCCTGCTCGGAGGGAAGCCTGCTTCTCCTTCTCTCACTCCCCCTGCTTGTGTTCCCCCTCTGGCTGTGTTTCTCTCTGTCAAATAAAATCTTTAAATAAAAAAAACAAAAACAAAAACAAAACAAAACAAAAAGAAACGCTGACTTAAATCAGAAGGTATTTATCAAGAAAAATAATTATAAATTCATAAAGACCAAAATACACTGGAATTTATGCATTAGAACTGGTCACAGATCAGGCCAGAAAAGCTACAGAAACATCACTTTAATAGGATCCCCAGAGTTTATGGTTTCTGGTAAAAATATTAAAACAGAATTTCTAATAAAATTCTATTAAGCATATATGATGTTTTACAATTTGAACATTTACAAATAGATTAACAATTTTGTAGGCAAAGTTACACTCTTTCAACGGCTAGAAACATGAGGCCCAGTGAAGTTACATGAGGTATCCAAGTTAAAAACTAAAGACTAGTCTAGAATATAAAGCTATTTTGCAATAGCAGGCACTCAGATATAAACAACTCAAATGAAATATCGTTGAAATAACTGAAACTCATTCTGCAGACTCAAATGAGTAATGATCACAGACAGAAAAGACCTTACTCGTTAGCTGTACCTGCTAACATACCCAATACATTTTTTAGATATAATTTTTGTATTTCTTCATCATCAATAATTAAACAGTCAAAGCTTAGCAAGTCAATAAACATAATCAAATATCAGAAATATCTAAAGTCACTAATTGGTAAATTTTAAGTCAAGGTGCTAGTGTGTTAAGCCTTTAACCCAATCATACCTAAAAACAAAGTCAGAGATCTAATTTACATGAGTCCTACATGACTGTATCAGGTATAATCACGGGATAAAAAGCACTTATTTCAAATACTATCAGGGTAATTTTTAAGTTACACTGATAGAGTTGTTACTTTCCTCATTAATATTTACTGTGGTGACTACACTTAATCTATGTCCCAATATCAAAATGAAATCTCACTTTTCATTCCTACTCCCTGAAAGACTAGAGTTGAGGATAAAGGAAAAAAAGTCAAATAATAGATCTGATACAAATATTTTTATACATAAAAATGCTTCAAAAATACTTAACATTAAAAAAGAACGCTTGGGAGGGATGGAGTGGCTGGGTGATGGACATTGGGTAGGGTATGTGCTATGGTGAGTGCTATGAATTGTGCAAGGCTGATGAATCATAGACCTGTACCTCCTGAAACAAATAATACATTATATGTTAATTTTTTTAAAAAAATGCTTAAAAAAACTTTTAAAACAGAAAACTGCATATAAATAATAAGTACCATCATGAGTGACTCAAGTAAAAAAAACCTATCCTAATGGCACATGAAACCTAAATTATGGTTAATAGAAGACCTCAAGTCTCACGGCAAACAAGAAAACGTGCAACACCCATGCAGAGCACAAGTATATTCTTTCTGTACAGTGGAGGGCGGGGGGGGGCAGGAGGGGGCAGAGAGAGAAGTAGACTCCCTACTGAGAAAGGAGCCAAAGGCAGGGTTTGATCCCAGGACCCTGAGGATCATGACTTGAGCCAAAGGCAGCCACTTAACTGACTGAGCCACCAAGGCATCCCTGATTTTCAGTTGTTTAATAATGAACATTTGATTTAGCAATTCCAGAGAGAATATAAGCTCCTTTAGAAAGCCAACATCAATTCTTTTTAAGAAAAGGATCACTTAACTAAAAGACTTCATTACCATAATGTGTATACAGAAACAGTAAATAATTCTTCGGGATAATTCATTTGAAAAATTAACTTAATAGATCATGACTCGAATCTGCATAGCAGTCATAAAGACATTATGCTGTAATTCAATCAAATTAGACAGTATGCTTACCAGAAATGAGAAGACCATGTGTATCGAGACCTTCTGGTGGATTACTCTTCTGCTGCTCTTCTGTGTGGATGTGAAGTGCTGTGAACGACACATTTATGGAATCTCTAGCAAGGACTCAAAATTTCTCTAACACTGCTCTCTCAATAGTAAGTTGAGTAAGACTTTTATCCTACTGCCAAATACCAAATCTCATAAGCACAAAACACACTGTTACTATTTATTAGTAAGTAGGGTATGGAGATGAAATTAGGAATGTGATTATGCACTATGACAAGATTTATTGTTACAGATGGCTTTGTCTTATTTTTCTTCACTTTACATCTTATACAATATACCTTTTAATGAAAGTTTTAAAACCCAAAAGTGAACCTCAGAAGATCTGAGGCTTTATATGTATACACTCAATCTACAGAATATAAAATCCCACCACACTGCCAGATGAGCCCAAGATTACATTTAGTAAGTTTTTCCCCAACCTTGTCTCATTAATTCCGCAAGCTCATGTATAGTTATAGCTATTACCAACACTGCAAAAAGCTTAATTGAAATATCACCGAAATAACTGAAATACCCTCAACAGAACCAGTGAGACAACCTAAAACAATAAATTTTTCATTATCTCAGCATGAAACATCTCACAACAAGTAATAGGGCTAGTTAATAATTACAACTATAACTAAAGAGAAACTAACAAATTGCTATTTAATGAAAATCACTTGCCCCACAAAGTACATATTTATGAGGTCTAAATTATAGCTGAACTATAAATATATGCATGCCCTTTCCCCCCTTAATTTCTAATGTTATTTTACTAGAAAGCTCCTCTCTAAACAATTTCCTAAGTGACTACACATTGTGGCTTATTTTTATTTAGGACAGTAAACTTAGCAAATTTCACATATTCACTGTATATACACATTTTCTTCAGAAAATAAACTACATCCATTACCAAAACATTCTTACCATCTGGAACAATTCCAGGTGTGGACTCCTGACCATTGATGTCTTTATTAATTGCTTGCTCCGGAAATACCATATGGTCCTCAGGTCCTTCAACTTCCATCTCAGTGTTATAATCTTAACAGAATATTATTTATTCTTTAGCTTAGAATAAGTTTTTGTTTTTGTTAACTATGTAAATAATTATTATTTTGCTATAGTGAGGGTAAATTGTCACCCAAAATGCCATAAATACTTCTCCACATTTTTAAATTTTCAACCACAAATGTTTTAGTTGTAGACGGAAAAACATCTAAATTACGAATTAAAAGGTTACTGACTTATTACTTTAAAAGGACATTTCACATCTGTATACTGAAGGCATCTTGGAAACAACATCAGTAATTAAGATGTGTCTACTTAAACCTCTCGCAGATGGTAACACAGGACTTTATCATTCATATTCATGAAAATGAAAAGTGATCCGTAAGCACTCTGTTTTCTTTATCACCAAAAACCTTGTTACTATGCATACAACAGTATACTACTAAAATTACCTTAAAATTTTGAGGGCTCAAAAGATAGGAACTAACATTTAAGAAAGCCTTGTTTGGAGTGAAGGAACCCAGGTTATAAAGCACAAACTAAGTCATATGGTCAAATGCTGACAACTTGCACTGCTGATTCAAAGAACACAACCAAGTAAGGTACACCAGTCCTAGAATTCAGATTATTAGGAGAAGGGCTGGAGAATAGCTAGATCACATGTCAGCCATGAGAATCAGAGATGACCCAAATCACACGTATACTGAAAGGTTAAGAAATTAAGAACAAGATAGGATCTGATACACAGGATTCCTTCATCATTACTAAAATAATTTATTGGAGACTGGCTGGCATAAAAATAAAAAACAAAAAAAACAAAACCCCAAATTCTCAATTTACCTGCAGTGACTTCGGCCATCTCCACTTCATCACCTGCCTGTAACGGGTCCATCTCAGCTGCTATGTGTTTACAATACATGCAGATATACTCTTCTTTGAACTGAGAATCCAGCTCATGATCTGCTGGTTTGTCACATTCTATGTGAACCCATCTGCAGTGATAAATATATTTAAATAAAATCTTCTAATTTAAAGCAAGTTACTATCCAAGGAGAAAAAGAGACAATTGCCAAAAACTGGGTATAGGAAGGGTTAAGGATGATAGAAAGAGATTATAGAGGTTGCCAACTGGTGAAGGTTCTAGAAAAGGAACTGGCATTTTCAGAGATCATTAAAGGTGTTCACATATTTTTACTTCCTTATTTTTAAACCATTTCCTCCCTATACTTCCCTCTTAGTGCTCATGTCTGGTCTTTTTGCCTATTCGCTTCCTGATGCCTTTCAGACTCATAAATACGTAAATTTAATTTCATCTTTAACAGCACTCAGTACCCAAAGGATCATTAGTGATAAAAAGTTGGAACTCAAAGATACATGGTGGTACAAATGATCACAGGGATAAGAGAAATGACCAAAAACTCAATGGAAGAACTGTATCTTCTTACCTTTTGCACATATTACAATGAAGCATGTCTTTCTGCAATTCTGGATGGTAGCACTTTCCACAGAAAGGACATAAGTTATTCTGTTGTTGGTAACAACTGTCACATATCAAGCAATTGTGGTGCCACTGAGAACTAGATCGTGTGCCACACTCTACACATATTCTGCAATTCTAAACACCAGAAAAAATGAAAACAAAAAGTGTATTATGCATTTGTATTGCAGTTCTGGTGTGAACCTTTCTGAAATCAATGAAACATTTGTACATTATACATTAATCTTTAATTTTCATGACAATAATTTAGGGTATATGTTTTTGAAAAAGCAGTGTGTTTTGAACATCTGATGAAACACCATTAAATCTGCACTAAAACCTCCAGGAAAATGTAAATATGGAGTACAGACATCCAAGAAAACATAAATAGGGAAGGAAGAAAACCAAGAACACAGCAATCCAAACTCCGAAAAAGAAACTTATCCCAGAATCAGGAAGTAGCTTATGTGAAAAGTAATTTCTGTGGAATAAGTCTATTTGACTCTGGATTGTGAAAACAAACTGGTGCTTCCAAACTATTTCATTGCTTGTACGTAGCTTAGGAACTAAAAGCAAGGATTTAAACTGAAGAACTATCATGACCCACTCCAAATGACTTGGGAGTCTGAAACTGTGAAAGTAAAATCCAAATTTTGAGGAGCAAGATATTCACACAGTCTTAAATATCTTCTCATATAAAGTTTTATTAATTATGAGAGAAAAAAACGAAACTGGAGGCATATGACAACAGTGTGATCAAATGATCAAAAAGCACATCACCTCTAAGGGCGAGATGAGAGGCACCCTGACTAGGGCACATCATTACTTTGGCAGTATTCTGGTCAACAGTGCAAAACTCCATAGAACTGTGAAGAAGTATCAGACAAAGACAAAGTGAAAAAATTTCTATATGGCAGAAAAAAAAACCCAGGTATGTGGGGAAGAACTGTAGTCTTCAAAAAACTGTCAATATCAAAAAGACAGAGTAGGACTCGGGAAATTTTCCAGAATAAAAGAGTCCAAAGTGAGAACTAAATATAAAAACTTACCGTAGAGTAGATTGTGGAACCTACATGGGTCGGGGGGATGTTAGATCAAGTGACAAGACTGATACATGGATAACAGATTAGATGAAAATACTTATATTGGTGCAAATGTATGAAGCTGATAGAAGCACTGTGATTATGTAAAAACATCCCTATAATTAGGAAATATAACGGAAGTGTTTAAGGTTAAAGAGGGCACAGTAGGTGGCGCCTGGGTGGCTCAGTTGGTTAAGAGACTGCCTTCGGCTCAGGTCATGATCCTGGATACCCGGGATCGAGCCCCACATCAGGCTCCCCACTCAGCGGGAAGCCTGCTTCTCCCTCTCTCACTCCCTCTGCTTGTGTTCCCTCTCTGTCAAATAAATAAAATCTTAAAAAAAAAAAAAAAAAAAAAGAGGGCACAGTATATGTAATTGACCCTTAAATGGTTCAGGGCAAAATTAAAAAAAAAAAAAAAAAACAGATGGAAGAAAAAAGAGAGAAAAAGGGTACGCACAATGATACTGAAATCCTAACAAGAGTAAAAGGTAAATGGCATATGGGTGTTTTTATTTTTTCAACTTCTAAAGTTTGGAATAATTTTCCAGAAAATTAATGATATACCAACACAGAAGCATTCCTGACAGAGAAACAGGAAAAATAAACGTATTTGACAATGACTGGTATAAAACAAAGTTCCTGAAAAGATCACCCTTACACTTCAGTGTGAACAGACTCACTAGTCTGACCTCCCCCCAAACATGCATCTCTGGCCTTCCACAGTGTTGGATACACAGCAGGCATTCAAATGTTAAATGAACGAATTATGACTAAAGACCACAGACATCTATGAAAGAATTTTAACTGTAGAGGAAGAGGATCATTCTTCAAGTTACTCAGTGATAAGCCTTCCTATGAAAAACTCCAGGATAATTCTTTGGGTACTTAACTTAGACATTACGATGGCCACTTTATAGGCATCATCTCACTAAATCCAACACCCCTGTGAAGTAAGTTCTAATAACATTCTCTACAAGGGAAGTCAAATAGTTTGCCAAAGATCCTGTATTTAGTAACTGGAAAAGTGGAGCTGACTCCACAGCCTAATCTTTTACCAACATTATATATTTCCATAGAACAGAACTTTTTTAAAAACACTACCCAGTTGTATTCTTAGCAATATTATACATGATTCAGTCACTGTGAAAGCACACAGCAGACTCTGATAGAAAGCGAGACGAAGATTAAAGAGAATGTCAAGAAATAAACTCAGAATTCTGAAGATGTTTTCCAAGATAATGAAAAACATAAGATAATGAATTTTAAAAGCAGGTAACAAAATTACCTAGATGTTACTAAACATTATTTAAGAGACTGTAAAGATGGCAAATATTAAAAAAAAAAAAGAAGAAGAAAAGAAAAGTTAACCAACACTTCTTTAGCCCTTTTTCTTGACTTGACTAGAGACTGACAGCAGTCAGCAATCAGGCAACACTAATTAACCGAGAACCACAATCAGAGACAACCTGGAAGCATATTCAAAGTACTGACAAAAATAAAGATCCCAAAGCTCTTAAGTAGAAAAAAGGATTGTAGTTAAGTGAACATTAAAAAAAAAAAAAAAAAAAGGCTTAAGATTTTTCGTATGTGATACTGCAAACTGGGAAAACTGTGTGTGTGTGTGTGTGTGTGTGTGGAGGTATCCACAGCCTACAAAGGAAAAAGTTGTAAAACAAAATGATACCAAACCAAGTTCTTACTGTAGTCTAAAAACAGTCTCTTTCAGATAACTAGGATTTCAGAAAAACTGCTATTCCTTAAAATGGAGCATAACCAAGACTCCAAAAGACTGGGAGTTAAATGAGATAGAAATTTAGAAAGAAAACTTGTTTTTTTTTTGTTTTGTTTTGCAAGGAAAAAGTGCGAAAGTTTAAAGTCTCAGCTGATTTAAAACAAAGGGGGTAAAAGGACAATTGCTCATCTCTCCATTTTTCACTAGTAAGTGGAGGAAGAAAATATTTATACTTTCAACATCTATAACTTAACAGTCACAAAATAAGTCACTACAGAAAATAAAAGGAACAGAAAAACAGAAAGGAAATGAAAAGAACTAGTATATCTTAAAATGGCCAGCCATTTCAATTGCAACCATTAATCTAAATAGTTAACTCTATTAAACCTTTCAAAAAAAATTTTTTAAATGACACAGAAAGATCCAAGATAAAAGAGATGTGAACAGATCACATTCAACTGGTAAACTAAAGCCCTATGAGGCCACATCTCAAACAAAAAACGCTGGTTTAAAAAAAAAAAAAGGCATTACACAAGGGAGTAGCTTTACACTAATAAAAAGTAAAAAGCACAACATATCTACACTGACCTGACTTACCTGCTAAATAACAATAAAAAATTAATACTGTTCACAAAAGAAAAGGTAAAATACAAGGAGAAACTGAGGAAAATTGTAGTGGTCAGTTTCATCTACAACCTAAAACGTTGTGGAACTAGTCAAAAAAAGGACTTCATCTATCTAAATAAAATTAACAAACACAAATATTACACGTTAAAGACACTACTTCAAGTATGAAAATATTTGTGAAAAATAAAAGCACACTGGTTAATTATTGGGTTAAATATACTTAAAGCCGATGTTAACAGGCTTACGCACAACTTAAAAACCCAAAGATACAGTGGCTGGGTCAGATGTACAGAGGCAGATACAAATATAACACATTTGATTGCAGCCAAAGCTACAATCAAAGGTAAATTTATAGTCTTAAAAATATACTTTCTTCCGTAAGAAAGTAAACAAGACGAACTGCGAATTCAACTTCCTATTTCAGAAAAGAAAAAAGGCAAGTAACGGTGCGTGGAGGAGAGGAAAGCATAAACCTACACGTCCGCCCAAGTCGGCCGAAAGCGGGTATCTTCCACAGCCGACGGAGACGGAGATCCTGAGCCCCAGGCCGCGCAGGAAAGAACCCGCACCGCGGGGGCCCCGGCCGGCAGCTCGCACCGGCCCGCCCGCTCCCACCTGGCCCGCCCGCGGGCCACACCCTCCCCAGAGCCACACCTGAGGGCAGTTACCGCCGGGCCCGCCCCCAGCGCACAAGGCCCCTCCCTGCAGGCCCCGCCCCCAGCGCACAAGGCCCCTCCCTGCAGGCCCCGCCCTCGGGCCGCCTTCACGCCCAACTCCCCGCCCTAGAACCCGGCGCCCCTCACACGGGGTGGCAGGGTGCTGGCGCAGATGCTCGCCTCCTTCCGCGTCTCCTCCCACCCCGTCACCCGCACCCCGTCCTCGGGATCCTCGAGGGGAGCTAACGCCCCCTTTTCAGGACCTTCCCTTCACCCCGGCCCGACCGCTTCTGGAAGCCTCGGGCTGGCGCCACCTCACAGCCCGAAATCCCAGCAGCCCAGGAAGCGTCTTCCTAGAGGCTGACCCCCCTGTCCCTGTATTCCGGGGACCATTTAGGGCACCCCACTCCACCCCACCCCACGTCTCTGAAGCCCGCCCCGCCGAAGTGCACAGAGGGCGGGGCACAGGTAACAGGAGCGCGTTCCGGGGCGCTGGACGGGAGCGTGAGGATGCGGACAGCACAGATGCGGTCTGTGTTCTAGAAAGCGGAAGGTTTCCATAGAAATGCTAACAAAAAAAATTAAAATTTAACCGACCTTCAAGGGTACCACAGTGCAGATTTAATATCTGCATTTAGCATTTGTATTTATTATCATGTTAGTCCCAAGTGCCAGCAAGGGTGTACAAAGGATGCAAGATTTTACACAGTAAAATTACGGTAAAAAGAATGAGCTGTTTGGATGCAGCACCCACGGAGCCCCAGCAGACAGGACTCTTCACACACAGCGACTGACAGCAGTTAAAGGGCAACAACACACCAGCAACTTAAAATGAGCCCCTAACGGTCCATATTTTAGAAATAATTGGATTGATTCTCCCATTTAGTATAGATTTCAACTGTACCACGATGGTGCACTCATGAACAAAAAACTTTATACTTACTGAGTTACACTTCATTACACCTAATGTTGAAGGACCACTTGATGGCACTTAGAGGTCTATTTTGAACTAGTAAACAGGTCAGGGGATAGCAATACTATTTTCATACAAATACAAAATTTGTATTTGCATTCTCTGTATTGGCATTATTAAAGCCAAAGGAAAAGCTTACGCACTGAACTGAACGTGAGAAAATATCTTTCTATTAAACCCAATCTTGGCAATTTCGTTTCTAAGCAAAATTGTCAGGTGAAATTACTAATTATAAATTGTATTTAGTTTTATTTTTAAAAGTCCATATAATTATTGAAGATAAAAAAGTTTATGCCTAGTTTCATGTCTTTCTATAAAATTTAGATAATAAAAACAAAAAGTAACCAACTCAACCTGAGGGGTATACAGAGACAGCTTATGAATGTGGAGTCTTTATATCTATATCATAATGCAAAAAGAAAATTTGATCAAGAAATATTTCTTAATTAATCTAAAGAGAAAAGCCAGGGCGCCTGTGTAGCTCAGCTGTTAAGGGTCTGCCTTCAGCTCAGGTCATGATCCTAAGGTCCTAGGATGCAGCCCCTCATCGTGCTCCCTGCTTCTCTGTATCCCACTTCCCCCTTCCTTGCTTGTGCTCCCTCTCTCAGTGTGTCTCTCTGTCAAATAAATAAAATCTTAAATAAATGCATACATACATATACACATACACAGAAATCCCTGCTACTCGGTATAGTATGACAGCATAGGGAGAGAGCATCATATGTAGGATAAAACATTGTAAGACAGGAAACATGAGTTTTAGTCTCTTTTCTGCTCCTATAAATAAGTAAACTTAAGACAATTAACCACTAGGGCCTCAGCAGCTCTCACCAAGAATTTATTAGTTTGCCTATATAGATTTCAAAGGAAGCGCATAAACTACTCTTATGACAGATCCATTCTAGAGAGCATTTAAAGTCATAGTAAATAGTTTGCAAATATCTTCCAAACAGGAAAAATTTTAATTTTATTCAGTCAGCTGAGAATTAAAGATGAATCTGTCTTATTCTTCTACCTTCACGTTAAGAGTTTAAATATTCTGTGCTTCCATGGACAAATACTTCTAGAATACGTTGCTCTTCACCTAGTGGTACTAATAACTCTGCCCAGGTGTCACCCGACCTACAGGCTTTAGAGATTCAGATGACGGGGCCTCAGTAAGTTTCTCAGGAAGTATAAAGAGACCAGCATCGGGCAACACAAGGTCATAAAGATGCAAATAACAAAACAGAGGGAAGAAGGGAGAATCACTGACTAAAAGAATATACAGAAAAAGTTAAAAATAACTGAAAATATTCTTAAACATGTCACACCAAGCAGAAAGACCAGTAGAAAAAATGCAAGAATATCTACACACCTCTCAAAACCAAAAGAATCTTTAAACAGCACCTATAAAATAAAGTACTAAGTAAAATAATCACTTGTTTAACTACCACAGGGGAGGGACAATACACATATGCACATATAATGATTACAAATATTTAATACAAGTGTATTTATTCACACAAAAAATGTAATGTACATATAAAATCACTACATAATCACCAAAATGTAGTGTATTTTAGTTCTGAGTTTTAAATTAATGGATTTTAAAACTATTGCTCTGTGTGTTTTGGCATCCTCATGGAGCCACTACATTTCTCAAAGTTTGAGATTAAAGATAAATCTTTCAAAAATAATTTCTAAGCAATGAAACACCGTATGTATGTTACCATGTTGATAACAGCATTTTTCATAATAGCCTAAAATTGTAAATGACCCAAATGTTCACCAACAAGCTATCTGATAAACAATTTGTGGTACGGCCACTACTTGGCAATGAAAAGGAATCACTAATGGTATGCGCAAAAATATGGCTGCTTCTCAAAACAATCATGCTGAGTTTAAAAAGCTAGACCCCCCCCCAAAAAAGAGTATATACTATATGTGTCATTTACATAAACTCTAGAAAATGCAAATTAATTGATGGCCAGTGAAAGCAGACTGCCTAGCAGACACGGCGGGGAGGTGGGAATGGGAGAAGAGCTGGATGAGAGGGATTCCCAAAGAGCACCATGAAGCTTTTAGGGGTGATGAGTTTGGTCACGCTCTTGAAGGTGATGATGGTTTCATAAATGTACACATGTCAAATTAAATTACAAACTTTAAATACTTGCAGGTTATTGAATATCAATTATACATCAATAAAGCTGTTTTTTAAAAAAGTTGATAATGTATAGATTTGAATAGGTATCTGATTTGTCTGCTCTCTATAAAAAGCATACAGGTGATATTTTTTTTAAAAAAATAAACAACTTACTTTGCATTTCCAGCCATTGGTTGGTACTGATTTCATAACTGGTTGAAGACAAAAAGTATGATACCCTTTGTCACACGTATCACACACTAGCATCTTGCTATCTTCTCCCGATTGTCTAAAAAATAAGATAGCATTAATGATGCCTTATCTTAAAACTTATGTTTATAACATAAGTAATCATGAGAAGAATCAATCCTAGGAACTTCCCAGTTCATCAATACCTCAGTGACTGTTTTATCTATGCCCAGATAATGACAGACGTAACCCCCTAAAGGATGAGACAGACATCCTCCTAAGGTCCCTACAGGATTATCCTTACTGAATGCTCACCATGGTGAACCTGCTTTAGTTAGGTTAGGATTCCTGCAAAGAAGGAGGGATAAGGCAAGATGAATGACTCTGACCTTTACTTTTTAAGTATCTCAGTAAACATCCTTTCTAGGGGAAGGAGCTGTAACTGAGAGGGGGCTGCTGCATGGGAAGAAACAAATCTTGTCATCAGGAATTGGAAAGACACTGTCATAACATAAAAAGAGGATTGAATTTGAAATCAGACCTATATTTGTATTCAGACTGCTGTTTTTCTAGTAGTGTGAGTCCTTAACAAAATAAGCTTAGTCCTCTTGGTTTCCGGAATAAAATGTGAACAATAAAGACACTGAGAATTAAATACAGTTCTGGTTGAAGAGCTTAGAATATCCTGTAAACACTAGTGCTAAATAAACAGGTATAAGAAGCATCTTTTAGTAATTATTAAGAATTGTAGTCAAAAACCTAAACTCTTCCCTGAACACTCCTGTGCCCCAAAGATTGGGCCCCTGGCCTACAGCATGAGCTCTTCCTTGACTCCTAGCTATCAACCACTCTCAGAGACTAAGAATTTAATTCAAGAGGAGGGGAAAAGAAAAACCGGGGAATGCAAGAAGATGAGCTGAGAGAGGAGTCCTGAGTAAAACCTGGGGACAAATAGAAGTAAAAAGGAAGATGGGTTAGTTGGCCTCCAGTTCTTTCTCACTCAGTTTAACAAATTCTACATATAAAATTGCATTTTTATCTCTTTAGCTACATGGAAAGATCTTAGAGGAAAAGCAATCTTTCTTCAAGTTCTCTTATTCCTTCCCAAGAAAGCAGGCACAGATATAAGGTATCAAATAAATGTTTACTGGTATTTTCATTTTTGCAAAAATATAAAAGCACATCGTCCTAGTTATTCCACATAATTGTAAGATATTGATGTTTGTTGTGATCAAATTAAACTACAAATAAGACAGACTAATCATGGCAATGGTGGGCATAATTTCTCCTGTTACAAAAGTCCTCAGCTTATAAACAGTTTCAAGACTGATACAGATACACATAACTTCCCTAAATTATCATGTTAATTAGTAGCAGGAGAAAAAAATAATCACAGAAAAGACTGGAGAAGTAGCTGAAGGCTGGAATACAATAAACAGGAAAGGATAACCCCATTACAACGTTTAATGTCATATAAAAACTGTACTTCTTTTCAGTGTTATGCTGAGTAGGATCAACTGATGGTAACTGTTTTTCAGACAGATATAGGGTTGTTGTTTGTTTTCTTTTGTTTTGTTTTGTTTTTTTTAAAGTAGTCTTAGCATAAATTGTTCTTCCTGGAATGGAAATTCAAACATGTCACTGATTCTTTCACTCACTCTCATAACTACCTTCTGGAATTAGAGGTATATTTTCCTATTAGATCTCCACCCCAGTCTCTCTCAAAAATAGTCACTTTATTTTCTAATGCTCATTTCTTTTAAATTGTTAATATCATTCATTTAAAATGTTTGGCAAATTGAAATTCACTTTTTAGGCAACCAGAGGTATTTAAAATTATTAAAATTAGTTTTTGCTTAGACTTGTTTCAAAATATACCTAGTAATTTTTTAAGAACATGACGAAGTCTTTGGGAATGAAGATAGCTGCAGCATGAACAATCTTTATCATACAACACAAACCTTTAGCACCTAATAATAGGGTCTCTCTTAATCTCAATACACACCTTTGAGTTGAAATTAAAACTTACTTGCAGTTCTGGCACACTTTGCACTCAGGACATTGCCAACCTGCACGTTTTAATGGAGTGACCGCTATATCCAGGCACATTCCATGATAGTGCTGACCACAAGTAGTACAAAAGAACTGATCTAAGAGGTCTCCCGGGCTGTCGCACACTGCACAGTTTGCATCTTCCTTTGCTATAATTAACAGTAAAACAATGAAATTGTTGTATAAGAGTTTAATATTTTTCTGACTTTACAGTTTAAAAATCACTCGAAGGGAATTTGCATGGTAAATCTTTCAGACACTTGAGGTTATTTATCCACATTGAACTGATATCCAATCAGAAGAAGGTCTCAGTAAAACCACTGTAATGTATTTAACCTAAAATTAATTACATTAAATTTAATTATATAGCCTTGCATATTTGTGCCTACATCTAACTAAGACCATAAGCAGTTCTTATCTAATTTTATATATCCCTGGTACCAGTGATAATGTGGGGCACCTACTTAATGCTCAACAAAGACTTGCTGAAAAGAACCAAGAGGAAATATCAACTGAGAAATGGCTTGAGGTGCAAAAATAACCATTTTATTTGGATGTTAAGTATAGTTTTTAAAATTAACAAGGTAAGTCAAGAGACAAAGTTAAGAAATGTTAAGATCAAATAAATTAAATGCTTAAGCATAAACGCACTAATTTTTATTCAGATCAAATATATTTTTTAATACTAGAAAACATCATATGAAGGACAGCATAAAGATGGAAACTACATATTCACACACAAATACAAAACTCCATATACTAATTCTACATTCATCTGTAATAATTGCCAGTTTATAAAAAATATAACTACGGATATCATCTATCCCTAAATGTGGACTAAAAAAAAATAGCACTTTTAAAGTTTTTACCATCTAAAACAAAAAATAAATGTAAGAATAAACTGCCTTGTCAAGTACACAGTTGAACTCATGCATATTACAATAAGAAAAATAATATTCTAAAATCATACCAATTTGATGATCTATGTAAGTATGTCTGCATCTGACATTTAAGTTCTCAATGGTTTGATTAGTTACTTATCTAAAGACTGTATTAGATTGTCTATTTGAAACTTTTTTGTCTCTTTTATTTTTTGAAAGTTTGATTAGTTCTCTCTGGCTATAAGTCTTTTCACCTTCTTTTTTTTCCTCAAACAAGCATCTTGAAACAGACTAATAATCTTTTCCTTTTACTTTGCAAACCGCTTTTACAGGCCAAAGAATTTCTGACAAAAAGACTGTTTTTTATTTTAATGTCCTCAGAAAATGACAAAAACCATTCACAGTTTGAGGAGGTACCAACCTCATCCTAGGGTGTCTAGGTGTGCCGGCTGGAACCCTGAGGGCTGCACGCCCACCACTCACCTGGCGCTACCTTCATGAGGCTACTGATGATCTATGAGATCCAAAGGTTACTTCTTTGACCTTATCTTATTTGCACTTTGCAGCATTTCCATTCCTGTCCACTCCCACATGGCAATTCCCCTTACCTTGGCTTCTGTGACAGCAGCTTTCTCCTGATTTCTCCTTAGGTCTCCCATGCCTCCCTCTCGGGCTCCTGTGCTGGCTTGTGTACCCCTACAATTCCTCTAAATGCTGGAGTGTCTTGGGATTTCATCCTATTTCTTATTTTGTAATTTCGCATGGATCCCCTTTATGAGCACACTAACTCCTATGTTATAAAATACCACAATTCCCAAATCTGTATCATTCGCCCCAAACTTCTTTCGAAACTACATGATATCATTTTCCAGTCTCAGTGGACCTCAAGAGCCAGATGTTCTAAAAAATACTCAAAAACTCAACACCTCTAAAATAAAACATTTTTAAAACCTCCTGTCCCTTTTTCACAACCAGCTGGGTGAAGACAGAAACTTCAGCATCACTACTACTCCTCCGTGACCCAACACACCCAAGCAGACACCAACTCTTACTGAGTCAACTTCCTATACATCCTTTTTCCTTCTTCCTCTACAGTTCAGTTCAGTCTACTCTGCCTTGGTAATTACTACTACCTTCTAAATGGAATCCCTGCTTATGGATCTGCCCTCTCCCTATTCATCTTCTACACAACTAGAGCGCGTTTTCAAAATTGTGAATCTAACTGTTAATGCCCTGCTTAAATTACAAGTTTACCAATGCCTCCTTTTTCACTCTGAAAGAAAAAGAGATAAAAGTTTTCTAGCATAAGGGAAAGGAGGGAAAGGAAAAAAAAAAAAAGAAAAAGGCCCTTACCTCCCTTTCCAATGGAATCTCAGGACCACTCCCTATTCCTGATGAAAGCAAGTAGTTTGCGACGCAGGCCACACAGTGCTGTGTGCTCACACACGTTGCCCCCCCGACAGCTTGAAAGGCTGATCCTTGGCTGTGCTGTGCCCCGAGGTCTTTCCAAAGAGGCCTTCAAACCTCTGCCTAATGGTCACCACACCTAGAGATCCACCCAGTTGCTGAATATCCCTTCCCTCCATATACCGAGAATACACTGTTCTATAATCAACTAATCGTAACAATACTCGGAACTCTTAAAGGGTGGGGACCTCGTCTTTTTCAACTTGGTATCCTCAATTTCCTAGCACAAATCAAGTCTTATTAAATATATCTTACATGAAGAATTTCTAAAATCACTTTGAAATGACTCTTTGATCACCATTTAAAATAAGTCATTAATTTAAAAATGGAAATGTCATGAATTAGTTCATTTTTGAGAGAAATGACACAATAGGGTGAACATTTTTTTAATTACTAAAAGAGAGTGCCAGTGTTTACTCATCTTTTTTTCAGTATTTACTCATTTAAGCTATGTACATTTAACAACTAATCTTTATTTTTGCCTATCCTCAAAACTTATAGAAACTGAAGCAAATACAGTGCTCTGATAATCACTCAGTTTCCCTTTCTATTGTGATTTGCAGGAAACACTGTCTAAAGGCTTCTGTGAAACCTTCCAGAGATTACTACCCTACCACTTAACCTGCCATAGCAGCAAATGGGCACATGTGGCTACTGGGCACTTGAAATGGGATTATCCAAACCGACATGTACTGTACACTATAAATTGCACTCCAGATTCTAAAGACTTACTAGGGAAAAATAATATCAAATATCTCAAAAACGTTATTGCTTACGTGTTAAATACTAATATTTTGGACATACTGGGTTAAATGTATATTTTTTAATTAATTATAATTTTTAATAGTTTTTATCAGGACTAATAGAAAACTTTAAACTACCCATACGGCTCACGTAGTATTTCTGTTGCACAGTACTGTTCTATACAGCAATGCCCATTCTACAATAACTGTGTCTATCCCTGGGGCAGATACCACTTCTTCCTCTCTGACAGTCTATACCAATTCCTTAATGGCAATACTATCATGTTGTTTGATTAATATGGAATCACTGGTAATAAATTAGACAAAGAAAAACATCCACATGATACATTCAGTCTAAAAACATTTACTATGCATTATGTAAAAATAATAATAGAAAAAAAGCACTATGTCAAGAAACGAGATTGGTTCCAACCATTTCCCCAATCAGGAAGAAGTATAGAAATAACAAAACCACCTTTTGGAGGTCACGCAGAAAACAGTACCAGAAAGCTTAAGTGTCATATCAGAAATAAGCATATGGACATATACATACATATATGCCCCACAGAGACATTAAGTTTGAAGCAATAAACAATGAAGTGAAATTTTTCTTTCAGCAGTGGAAAAGGCAGAAGAGACTGAGTGAAAGGCTAAAGCTAATTTAAGCAAAGATAGGAGTTAAATCCAGGTCAGTGTAGCTCCAAAGATCATGCTCTTTACTAATCGATATTTACTCCCACTGGAAGGGCAAATAAGGTGAAGAGTATCTGCACATGTACAGAAGTTAAGAACAAAAGTGCCTGCAGAGGCATAGAATGAAGAAGCTAAATGATGGAGGAGGAGCCAGAACAAAGCCGGAGAAACAGAAGGATCAGCTGTGGACACAGTCATGTCCTGTGACAGCTGTGGTAAGAGAAGAGATGGAGGAAAAGACAAGAACACTGGGCCTAAATGAGAAGGGACCATGTCAGACATCTGGTCAAGCTGGAAGGTGAGACTACTGATTGCACAGGAGAACATAAACCCTGGTGAAGAGCAACCAAAGTCCAATTGCCACCAGACTCCAACCACACAGACTTGTAACTTCTATCGACATCACAGCACCTATCATCTCTACTTCCATTACTCAGTAGGCAGGACACTGCACTGAACTAAATGGAATCCCTAGCAAGAAAAACTAAGTCATGGATGCTATCCAGAGAGTCTAGCCCACACAGCAGGAAGGTAGGTAAGAAAGTTCAGAGACTAACAGAATCTAGGGTAAGAGAAAAGTAGGTGGATAGGTATCAAGAGGTACACAGAAAACCAGGAAAATGAAGTAAGAGAAGTTAAAGCCGAGTGATGAAAGTCAGTACACTGGGGAAGAGGCGGGAATGAAGATACATGGCACTCCCAAGTTTGAGCCCTTCAAAAACTTCTCCCTACAGACAGAATATTTAAACCCTTCCCTTATTCACAAGACCTAGGCAATCTTGTCTTTGTTCACTCTGATGTTGTCTCTACTGGCCACCTAGGAGACACTATATTCCAGGCACAGTGACTAGCTGTCCTTCCACAATCTTGCCAGGCCCATTCCTCAAGACCTGTAGAGTAGTTGTTCACTCTTCCTGGAATGTTCTTCCTCTGATCTTGCATGGCTGGCTCCTTGCCATTTGGCCTTCCCTGAGAGGGAAAATACTGCTCAGTAAGTGTACCTGACTATATCTCCGAGACAGTATTTAGTGTAAGATTCCTAGACAAGGTTAGTGTATACTTGCATCTTCATGAAAATACTGATGGAAGTCAGGACCAACATTTACCCATGACAAAGCACCCTAAAACTCTTTTCTGATGAAAATCTTGGCCTTGCTCATAGGTTCTCTCTTTGCTGAGATTTCTTTCTAATGAAGTCCATTTTTCTTTTCAACTTTCATAAAAAGATGTCACTCCAGGGGTGCCTGGGTGGCTCAGAGGGTTAAGCCTCTGCCTTCAACTCAGGTCATGATCTCAGGGTCCTGGGATCGAGTCCCACATCGGGCTCTCTGCTCAGCAGGGAGCCTGCTTCCCCCTCTTTCTTTGCCTGTCTCTCTGCCTATCTATAATCTCTCTCTCTGTCAAATAAAATCTTAAAAAAAAGAAAAGTCAATCCAACTGCTAACTCATATACTTAGCCAGCAGCATAAAGTATTACATTCAATGTATACACATAAATTGAGTCTTAGATAAGAGCTGGAATAGCTACCATTTTGTAAAGTAATTCACAAATATACACAAAGTAAAATGCTACATGGTTTCCACTAATTGTTATTTAACCCTCAGAGTAACATTGGTGTTTAAGCCCCAATTTTTAAAAATAGTAAGTACCTTGTGCTATGACCCATAATTAGGACCATTAAAATTATTTGAGAGTTTTTATGAAGACTATTGCATAATCTTTTTTTTTTAAGATTTTATTTATTTATTTGACAGAGAGATCACAAGTAGGCAGAGAGAGCAGAGGAAATGGGGCTCCCCACTGAGCAGACAGCCCAATGAGGGCCTCAATCCCAGGACCCTGAGTTCACGACCTGAGCTGAAGGCAGAGGCTTTACCCCACTGAGCCACCTAGGCACCTGACTATTGCATAATCTTATAAACTACGACAATATATTCTACCTGCAATATTCTCCATATCCTTGGGTTAAGACAGATGGTCAGAAAGCTGTGTATACAGACTGCACTGGTTAAGATCCTCGAGGAACAGCATTTACTTAACCGGACTTTGGTTTCATACCACTGGCTTATTTTGAGGGCTGTTTTAAGAAACTGCCCCGTGGGATTTGTTTTGCTACAGTGTATGATGTATATATAGTCTTAGTATCAAGTGAATTCTTCTGATTACTGTGAATCCCGTCACTGGTCATATTCCCTTCTTTGTGTTGATTGCTGGAACGCTCTGGAGCCAAGTTTGTGGCTTAGGTCTAGGACATATACACTTATTTCCCAAAATACCAGTGTCACTATTATCTTCACATTTATACTATTCTTATTTTCCCATGGCCAAATTTCCTTGCATATTTTTAGTTTTATTTTATCCTACTATTCACGTATTTTTACGAGTCTCCATAAATCTATTTTGGAACAAGGCACAGTGCCAATAATTTCAGTGTGTCTTTCAGCTGTGTGTGGCAGTACAGAGCTCTCTATGTACGGTAAGTGACAGCAACTCATCTCCCCTCAGTCCTTACACTTCATTACTTTACACAGTGTTTACTATGGTCTCTAACATTAAATGAAATATACCCTATTAGAACACAGTCTGCAGTCGAAATAAGGATGGCCATTAACTAAAAAAACATCCAATATTAGAAATGTGGTCACAGAACAGTTTATATGTTGTTTACTGAAGTCTGAAGTATGACTAAGTACAAAACACTGAATAAAATTCACATTTTTAACACAAATACAGTTGTCTTGGGGGCAAAGTGCATTGTACCACCCAGAATATAATCAATTTTGATGACCGACAGTGTGGCTGGTGCACCTGTATGAACTACTCCACCACATGAGGTCTTTAAATAACACCCATGACAGCAGCTATGCATCGATGTTCTTTTTCTCCCAGATTTCAGTATGTAATTGCAAACAAATTTTAAACTTTAAATCCCTTATTCACCTAAATACAATTTGACATTTCAGTCTGCCCTACCTACAATTTGTCTATATAGTGATTAAGGACAACATGATTATATACATAAACAAAAATAATTTTAACTGATGATGAAATTATGGTACTGAGATTATACAATCTAACTGTATTTGAGACTATTTAAGTTTAAGCCTGAGATAGCTATATTTATGTTTCACAGAGCTGGAAAAGATTTTTTAAAAGAGCTTCATCAATATTGCTAAAACACAGGTAAAAGCTAACACTAAGGTAACTAACAGGTAACATAAAAAAAAAGACTGAATAAAGCATCACAGAGATTTCACAAGGAGACTGGAAATTCAATTTACTAGGGGAAAAAATCTTAAAGCACATGAGCTCACTGGAAATCCATATACTAAGAAAAAGGTGAGACCTCTGTTTAACAATAAAGATAGGAAAGAGTTATAATGTTCTGTATAACAATTTTCAAACATTTAAATATTTTCATGTAATTATGAAATATTGTTTGGAAAAGAAAGGAAAAGAGCACAACTGAGGATTATAGGTAACCAAGATAGCTAAAGCAAGAAGAAACACTAACAGCTTTCTATTATGATTACAAGGGCTATACAATTACCAAGAATTTCAAAAGTGTTTGCTGATCCTATTAATGTACAACCTGAAATAACACCGGACTGAATCATCTTCTAATTCTCTAACTGGGCGGTTTATTCGTGTAGAGGACACTGAATATCATTTAACTTTTTAAATGACTTTATAGTACACATTATATACTCCGTATTTCTTTCTACAGGAGTTAAGAAAAAATTTTGAGTACGAGTTTAAAACATGCATATTGTCTTTGAAATTTTGAGGAAATACCTTTGGTATTTAACTTCAATGACACTGGTGATAACAGACTCCCCCCACCCCCATCTCTGGAAAAGAATCCTTAGCTTATCAAGATTATATAACACTACCTTTTAATACACGCAAAATAACATTTAGGGAATTTACAACATTAGTTTTTTGAACTAAGTACACTGATAAATGTTTAAAAAGTAGATATATAGTAAACTTACATCTCTCAGGAGCTTGGTCGATGTGCTCTGGACACAGAAGGAAAAAATTCCGGAAGTCCTGGAAAGTGCCGGCCCCCGCAGCACAAGGGTAATGGTACATCTGGGTGCATTTCTCTTCACAGCATTTGATAGTGGCTCCAAGGTGCTTACAAAATGCACATCGCTGAAAGGGGGGAGGGGGCAAATGGGGAAGAAATCTCTTTATAAAACCTGGAAAAGGAGCATTCAAATGTGGGGCTAGGAAGGTGTAAAAAATGTCTTGTGTACAGTACTAGTAAAATAATTTAAACCTCCACAATACTGAATAAAGGATCCATCAAAACTGATAAAATCTGAAGTACTCAGTGGAGTGCTTGGTATAAAACAGGTTCATCCATTCACGTTTAGAAAGTGAGCACGTCACCTTTTTCTACTGACTTGTCAAAAACAAATAAAAAAAATTTTTAATTAGTAATATGACTGAAAAGGCAGGTGTCTAGCTGTGGCTTACTTCAACACATTTTATTTTTATTTTTTTTAAAAGATTTTATTTATTTATTTGACAGAGAGAAACACAGTGAGAGAGGGAACAGCAGGCCTCCCGCTGAGCAGGAAGCCCGATGTGGGACTCGATCCTGGGTCTCCGGGATCATGACCTGAGCCGAAAGCAGTCGCTTAACCAACTGAGCCACCCAGGCGCCCCACTTCAACACATTTTAAATCGCACCAAGAAACTAATAAAATGCATCCGTACTGTTGACAAAACCTCTTACTATTTTCAGCCTACCTAAAAATCAGTACAAAATAAACCACTCAATCATAGAATAAGGGACGATCACAAAACATAAAGGTACATCTACAAATCTACACACTTCCCTGGAACAATTAGTTTCAAGTTTCTTTTTACCTTTTTTATTTTTTTTTTAAGAGTTTATTTATTTGACAGAGAGAAACAGCCAGAGAGGGAACACAAGCAGGGGGAGTGAGAGAGGGAAAAGCAGGCTTCCCGCCAAGCAGGGAGCCTGATGCGGGGCTGGATCCCAGGTCTCCAGGATCATGACCTGAGCCAAAGGCAGTCGCTTAACCAACTGAGCTACCCAGGTGCCCCCCAAGTTTCAAGTTTCTTAATAAAAGCTGGGAATAGAAAGAAAAAATAAATCATCTCAGTATCTCCTTTCCCTATTTCAACCCACCTCTACTCTCTTACTCATGGTAAAAGCAGAGAAAGAAGCTCCAGAAAGAAGAGGGGAAGTGTATGGCAACTAAAGGTGTAAGAAGTCAGTATAAAGTGCCTACAATGCAACACATACTTACTAAGCTTTCCCTAAGAATAATTACTAACCTCTTCCTCAACCTTGGGTATGACTTTCTTTGTGGTTCTTTTTGCTGGGTAGTCTACATCATAAAGTATACAGTGTCTCTTCTGCAGATGCCTAGCTTGCTATCTTGTATAGGTTTCTGTTTTAGCATTCATGCCACTGCATGAGAATTATTTACTTGTCTTTTCATCCCAGTCCCGGATCCTTGAGGAGAGGCACATATTTTGCTGTCTTTGTACCTGTAGCACTGTGAATGCTGCTTGACACAGAAAGCCCTAACAAACAGGTGTTCATATTTACATGTACTAAATGGACTTCCCTGTTGGTACTCTCATTGTTGAGTGTGGTTCAGGAAAGCACAATTAAAACACCGGAAGCCAAACCGGACAATTTGTGGTAAAACTGGCCCTTCTGAAAGTTGCTAACATTACTAAGAAGATTTTTTTTTAAGATTTTATTCATTTATTAGAAGAGAAAGAGAGTGCGCGGATAGGGGGTGGTGCACAGAGAACAGGGAGAGGAAGAAGCCGACTTCCCACTGAGCAGAGAGCCTGATGTGGAACTCAATCCCAGGATCCTGAGCTGATGACCTGAGCTGAAGTCTGATGCTTAACAGACTGATCCACCCAGGCACCTCAAGATCTCCACATGCTAACAAACTTATTCTATATTCTGCTAATCCCTCAGAAAATACAATCGTTTTTAAATTATAATTCATTCCAGCATTTTATATAATGTGCCACTGAATTCTCCCTTGTAATCATCAGCCCATGGCACTGAACCAATGTAAGAAAGTTTAGTATCTCTTGATGAGTCCTCTACATATTTTGAGTACTGTCAACAGACCACTGTACCTTCTAGGTGACTCATAAACACTAGTTTTATCTCCTACATTTCTGTTGTCTGTAATATCCACAAAGTTCACGGACTAATAAATACTTCACTTCTCTTTTTGTACTTACAGGAGCTACATCATTAAGAAGACAAGAGAAAAGAAAACTAGCCTTATTTATCTTTTTTTTTTTTTTTATTGTTACTAAATTTTTTTTTCCAGTGTTTCAAGATTCATTCCCCATTCCCCACACCCAGTGCTCCCTGCTTTAGTAGCCTTATTTATCTTAATAAAGTATAATAACCAGCTTTTTCTGAATTTATTTTTGTTATGACCTCTCAGGGTCTCTAAATATGTTTAGTATATTAACAAACCCAGAATAAACAACAGTTAATCTAAGTAATATGAGTATCCTTGAATCATACCAGAAAGGCCAAGAAAATGCTAAAGAAGGAAAGTGCATTTATATGTCCAACTGATGGCTAAAAAGTTTTATATTAACTCATTAACATAACAAAATAATTTCAACTAAACTGTTAAAATCTAGAATCTTCATTTTTTTAGCATATGGCAAGTTGTACAGAAGCCTTTTGCACTAAAAATAATTTTGGCAAATAAAATATAATGACTTTTATTTAAGTGCATATTAAGGAAACAAAGTAATTTAAGTTGATCCTTTTCCCAGTGTCTCTATCAATCTAGAAACATCAACATGTCCTCTTAATCACATTTGCAATGGAAAATATTACGTGACATGAGCTGAACTACTATGAGAAGTCCTGGAATGTGTCCAACATACTAATTTACAATAACATATAAAGATACAGGGAATAAAGCAAAGGAAATAAAATACTAATTGCATTCAAGTGATCGTTTCAAGCCCATCTGTTATAATTACATAGCTAATGAAAGACATTTGGCATTCAAAGAAAATGTATACTTTATATACAGTTGGGAACAGATCTTTCTGAACCAAATAAAAGCATTTGTAAAATTGTAGAAATTATGAAAGAATACATTTCCACAGGGAACTTCTCTAACATCAGCATTTTTGTACAACACATATTAGAAATGAAACAAATTATAAACTAAGTAACGATTATAAAAGCTAATTAACATTTGGGGAGAAGGAGGTAAAGTAAATAGCTCTTAAATAGTTTATCAACTAAACAATTTCTTTGAATCAGTATTTAAAATTCCTAAATAATTTTTTTCTTTTTTTTAATCATTAAGAAAAAGAGGAGAGGTAGAGAAAAAAAAAAGCAAAAGAGTTACATTATCTTTTGACAACTGTTCAAGAGCACATCCAAGACAATTACTCAATTAGTTCGTATTGCCAACTACTATATGTTTGAGGAACTCCCAAAACTTTTATTTCACTAGACTGAAATAAGGCTCTCTCAAAATAAATCTGCAATACAAAACAAAGCAGAACCAACAAAATTTCAGAGATTAAGGTTAAAGATGAGTTATGAAATAGTAACAGTAGGTTTGAGGATATCCCAAAGTTTGTCCAATTAATTATGAAATATTTATTCTGTATCAACTATGGCAATGGGCTAAGGGCTCTAAGAAATATCAAATATTATTATCGGCTTTCCATATACTTTTTAACCTTGCCCAAATTTTTCTTATCAGTTACAGCTAGGATTCTTCCAGAATACAGAATAAAGAATAAGGACAGAAAGTAAGAAAAACAAGTAAAATAACATGGAAAACTGATCCACAAAATCCAGTGTCTCTTTAAGAAAGAGTACCAGAAGGAGAGAAAACAGGTTTATAACCAGAGAAGTTATTCTAAAAAAAATCATGAAAATATCTAATAAAAGCTAACATGTAGTAAGCATAATTTTACTGAGCAGGTGTGGGAGCCAGAAGAGTCCTTCTCTCTGTTCACTGATTTCTGCACCACTACAAAAGCACCTACTCTTACTATCTGCCACAATGCCTCCCGAAATGGAAAATACCCACTTCAGATTAAAAAGTCTCACACCTAGAAACACTGGCAAAATTTAAAGGTAACAAAGAAAAGGAAAAATCCCCATAGCCTCGCAAAAGAGAAAATGGGCCAGTTACAAAGAAAGGATAATCCATCATTACTTCTCATAAGCAATATTCAATGCAGAAACCAAAAGAAAGCTGTATCTTCCAAGGTTGACAAAAAAATTGTGTGAAACTAAAATGCTAAGTGTACATTCAAGTGCATGGATATAAACGGGCTAAATTCCCTATTAAAGAAAACAGTAACTTTCAAAATGTGCAAAATATACTTTATACATGTACACACACACACGCCATATATAGACACACACATCCACTTTAATTATAAACATAATTATAAGCATAAATAAAATATGTGTACATGTGTTTTGTGTATATGTACATATATGTGCATGAGGCACAGTGACAAAACAAATTCAAAAACAAAAGCTGGGGGGAAAGCACAAACAAATGCTATCAAAAAGAAAGCAGTGAACAGGGCAAAGATAAAGTTCACATTAAAATAAGTCTTATGCTAAGAATTCCAACAGAACAAGAAACAGTCATTCAAGTTTACATACCCAGCATGAATGGCCTTGACATATAAAAGTAAAACTGAGGAGAAATATGCACGTGAATAAATCAGACTTTAACATATCTCTCAGAAATCAAGACATAAATAGATTTGCAATAAAGAATTAAATTAATAATCAAGTTGATTCAAACTTATAGATACACAGATCTGCATCATCCAAAACCAGAGCATATATATCCTGTTCAAATGTTCATATAACTTTTTTATTTTTTTATTTTTATTTCTTAGATTTTTAATTCACTGTACATATGACCATAAAAAAATCCACAAATTCAAAAAATCAATTATCTCCTAGGCCATATTCTAAAAAGCAGGTATTTCGGAAACCTAATACATTAATAATTATGAATTTACAACATAAACTCAAACTCTATCTACTAGAAAAAAATGAAAAATCCCTTCTATCTAAAGCAGATTTCTTTTAAATCAAAAGAAAAAAAACTATTACTTTTAAATGATTAAATATGCAACATGTCAAAATCTTTGAGATGTGGCAAATTTGGTTATGAAAAAATACAGCTTGAAAAATCCAAAACCCAAGGCCAAAAGATAAAAATAAATGACGTTATATTTAAAAACCGAAGCAAGTAAGAACCAACATACACTGCATGAGATTAGACATCTCAGGAAGTAAACGTACCCTAATACTGTGTTTAGGGAGATGTTATTTAGGAGATTCAGGTATTAAAGTCTCTATCAAAATAATCAGTATTTGCTTTGGAAAAAAATGTTTAACATAAAACTGACTGAAATAAAAATCTACCTACCAAAACATTTTATATATAAATGACTTAAAATCATGACTATCTTGATGAGTGATTTGTTGTTGCTGTTCTGGCCCAGTTAACTATTCTGGTTTGTCCACTAACAAACATACATTTCTGACTGAAATATCTGCTAAAAAAAAATAATAACATTAAATAACATTACAAAATCAAAATGGACAGTGCTATAAATGAGATATTTTTTCCTCCCACCAGTATATTCCCTTTCTGACCCTCTTCCTCGCTGCTGTCCACATGCCTTTTTTTTTACTCATTTTTTTTTTATTATGTTAGTCACCATAAAGTACATCATTACTTTTTGATGTAGTGTTCCATCATTGTTTGTGTAGAACACCCAGTGCTCCATGCAACATGTGCCCTCCTTAATACCCATCACTGGGCCAACCCATCCCCCCATCCCCTCTGAAATCCTTAGTTTGTTTCCCAGAGTCCACAGTCTCTCATGGTTCGTCTCCCCCCACTGACTCCCTCCCTTCATTTTTCCCTTCCTTCTCCTAATGTCCTCCATGCTATTCCTTATGTTCTCCATATAAGTGAAACCATATAATTGTCTTTCTCTGCATGATTTATTTCACTCAGCATAATCCCCTCCAGTTTCATATTTCGATGCAAATAGTGCATATTTATCCTTTCTGATGGCTGAGTAATACTCCATTGTATATATGGACCACATCTTTATCCATTCATCTGCTGAAAGGCATCTTGACTCCTTCCACAGTTTAGCGATTGTGGACATTGCTGCTATGAACACTGGGGTACATAAGGTCCCTCTTTTCACTACATCTGTATTTTTGGGGTAAATACCCAGTACTGCAATTGCTGGATCATAGGGTAGCTCTATTTTTAACTTTCTGAGGAACCTTCATACTGTTTTCCAAAGTGGCTGCACTAACTTCCATTCCCACCAGCGGTGTAGGAGGGTCGCCCTTCTCACATCCTCTCCAACATGTTGTTTCCTGCCTTGTTAATTTTTGCTATTCTAACTGCTGTAAGATGGTATCTCAATGTGGTATTGATTTGAATTTCCCTGATGGCTAATAATGTTTAACATTTTTTCATGTGTCTGTTAGCCATTCGTATGTCTTCTTTGGAGAAGTGTCTGTTCATGTCCTCTCAATTTTTTGACTTGATTTTCTGTTTTTTTGGGTGTTGAGTTTGAGAAGTTCTTATAGATCTTCGGTAGCAAGCCCTTTGTCTGTAGAGTCATTTGCAAATATCTTCTCCCAGTCCATGGGCTGTCTCTTTGTTTTGCTGACTATTTCCATTGTTGTGTAGAAGCTTTTTATCTTGATGAAATCCCAAAAGTTCATTTTCGCTTTTCTTTCCCTTGCCTTTGGAGACATGTCTTGAAAAAAGTTCTCGTGGCTGATTACTAGAACTCATACAGTAATTCACTAATGTGGCAGGATACAAAATCAATGCACAGAAATAAGTTGCTTTTCTGTATACTAACAATGTAACTGTAGAAAGAGAAATTACAGAATGGACTCCATAGCACCAAAAACCATTAAGATATCTTGGAATAAACCAAGGATCATACTCTAGAAACTATAGAACATTTATGAAAGAAACTGAAGAAGACACAAAAAGATGGAAAACATTCCACGCTCATCTACTGGAAGAATAAACACTGTGAAAATGTCTCTGCTGCCCAGAGCAATCTACACTTTCAAAGCAATCCCTTTCAAAACACCATCAACACTTTTCAAAGAGCTGGAACAAACAATCCTAAAATTTATATGGAACCAGAAAAGACCCCGAATTGCTAAGGAAAATGTTGAAAAAGAAAAACAAAGCTGGGGGCATCACGTTGCCTGACTTCAAGCTTTATTACAAGCTGTGATCACCAAGATAGCATGGTACCACAAAAACAGACACACAGATCAATGGAACAGAATAAAGAGCCCAGTTATGGACCCTCAACTCTATGGTCAACCAATCTTTGACAAAGCAGGAAAAAATAGCCAATGGAAAAAAGACAGTCTCTTCAATAAATGGTGCTGGGAAAACTGGATGACTATATACAGAAAAACGAAAGGCGACTATTCTCTTACACCATACACAAAGATAAACTCTAAATGAATGCAAGACCTCAGTGTGAGACTGGAATCCATCAAAATCCTAGAGAACATAGGCAATAACCTCTTCGACACAATAGTCTTTATAAGGGAGTCCATGATACCTCTGGATCAGGTCCAATCTCCTCAATAAGTCAGATTCCTAAAATGCCGGCACTCCCCACTTTTAGCCCCTAACTTGTCCCACCCCTAATCCAGAGAATTGTAAAAAAAAAAAAAAAAAAAAAAAAAAAAAAAAAAAAAATCATGCCTGAAATTATACTATATTACACAGCAAATGGATTTTTGCAGATGTGATTAAGGCTACTATCTAACTCATGCTGAATTAATCAAGGGAGAGATTAGTCTATCTGAAGTACACAAATCCTTTAAAAGCAGAAAGTTTTCGCCAGCTGGTAGGGGAAAGGAAAGTCAGAGAAAGTCCAAGCAAGGAAAGGATTCAATACATCACTGCTATCTTTAAAGACAAAAGGAGCCATCTGCAGGGCCCAGGAGTGGCCTCTGGGAGCTGCCAGCAGCCTCAAGTGAGGCTGGCAAAACTGGCACATGGCCAGTAAAGAAATGGTGAGCACAGCACTACCCAGAACAGAATTCTACCCTCACCTAAATGAGCTTAGCAGAGGATTCCTCCCCAGGGCCTTCAGATAAGCACCAGGCTGGTAGACGCTATCTTTAAGACCCTAAACAAAAAACACAGCTGAGCTAACCCACACCTCTGACCTACAGAAGTAGGGCCTCATAAATGGCGGATGCTTTAAGCCACTAAATTTATGGTAATTTATTATATAGTAATAGTTCACATTTAGCACATTTCAGACGGTGATTTGTTCTCTGTTAAATCACTATTTGTATTTTTAAGAAAATTTTTCTATTATACTTACATTACACAGTGTTTTCTTTACTCAAAACTACTAGGTAAATAGGATAAATATTTTAAACTCCATCCTAGTAATGAAGCAGCAAAAGAGAAACTCTCCTAACAAGCATTTCTGAGTCCAGCATTCGGAGTACACAAATGTGCTCGCTATACTGGGTCAAGGAAATAGTACATTCTCCAGTTGATAACAACACATGTAAATCAGAAACCTTAAACAACTAAGCATAAGAGCTGCAATCTTTAACATAACCATAAATAAAAGCAAGAAATCTGACTACATAAACTTTTAAACTTTTATATGGTGAAAAAACATATATATCTCAGTGAAAATCAAATGACAAAAAAAATTTTTTAAATAACCAGCAATTTGAATTATGTCTAGTATCCTGAATATATAAAAATAAAGCTTATACATTATAAAAATGAGTACAACTTAAAAGTGGACAATGACGCTTTACAGAAGCACACAATTTAAGGACATAACATGGGCCAATAAAACATATTTAATATGCAGGATTTGGTGAACATTATTTCCCAGCAAACAGGCCAAACACTTTATAAGCATGAACTTATTCAAAGCTAACAAACCACCATTTAGGTAGATGCCTTTACTGCTCATTTCACAAACGAGGCACAGAGAGCCTGAATTCCTTGCCCACCCTTCAAAGCCAGGAACTGAAAAAGGGACTGAACTAGAGGAGTTCATAATTAGTTAGATATGGGTAACTAATGCAAATTCCATTAACACACTGAATAATTTGTCTCACTTATATCCTCATTCTCTCTTAGGTTATAAGGAAAGAAGGCAGCTGCCACTTTGGGATTCGAATTTCATAAAATATTAATCCTTACTACCAAAACAGACGAGAATGTTCATAAAACACAATTCATAACACTTTCAAGTTGAAAAGCCCCAATGCCCAACAGTAAAATGGATAAATTACAGTATTCTGACAACAGAATACTACTATCTATCTGGAAGAATAAATGAATGACAATTACAATTAGCCAGTTCATGAATCTCACCAACATAATGGCATGTGAAAAAAGAAAACAGTACTTATTGTATGAATCCAGTTACATAAAGTACAAAAACAGACACGACTAATTCATGATGTGATAACACCTGCCTCTAGGGAGTTAGAAGTAGTGGCCAAAATTCCAAAAGTAGTGACAGAATTCCTATTATTCATTTCTTGAACTGATCTCAGTTTATGTGCATTGATCTTACTTAGGGATGTTCACAGAAATGTACCTCTATAAGTATATTTTGCTGTGTATGTACCTTACTTCAATAAAAACGTTTTTTAGAAAATTAGAGAATTTTAGGTGAAAACTAAACTTGTAAGGGATGATAACTGCCCTTTTATTTCTCACATGAAATTTATATAAATACTACTACTCTACCAGATGTGTTTCTATCGGTGGATTAAAATTTCTTATTCTTCTCTAGTAACCTGCAGTATATTAAGATATTAGCTGCAAGAATAATATGAATGAATGCACTATAAATGTAAGATACTTGTCCTTAGCCCCCCCTAAAAAAAAAAAAAGGAAAATAGGAAAGAAAGAAAGGAAAAAGGAAAAGGATACATATAGCGACCACATAAACCATCTATTATTTGTTTATTACTAAGAGCACAAAACGAAGGAGTACAGATCATCACTCTGTAACAATGACTAAAAAATAGGATATTTGAAAACTGAAACACTCTAATTTAAACATGTTTGTTTAACATGATACTAGAGTTAGTAAGGCAACACTGCATATTATAAAAGAGTTAAATACTTCTAAGATAATTTAAAAGTTTTTTTATGTCAGTACAGGTAAACACACACATGATTACAGATAACTGGATGCATTTAAATAATCATGTCCTTAAAAAGCACAAGAACATCTATATTTGTATGTTCTTTGGTCCTAATTTTGATGTCAGTTAGTAGATTTAGCTCACATTTACCTTTTTTAAAGATTTATTTATTTGAAAAAGTGGGTGTGCTTATGGGGGATGGGGAGAAAGAGAAAACTCAAGCAGACTCCCAAGTGAGCACAGAGCCCAATGTGGGGCTCAATCCCAGGACCTCAGTCGGCTGAGATCTTGAACTGAGCCAAAATCATGAGTCTGCCATTCAACTAACTGAGCAACCCAGGCGCCCCTAACCCACATTTAAAACCTTTGCAAGAAGAATGCCCATCTTCATAAACGAGTCCAATGGTAATATAAGAATGTCTGTTCTTACAAAGAGTACACTAATAGAATAAGGTCACCCAAACAGACATTATATTTATAAAAAGCTAGTGAATATATCGACACAGTCAATACAGGTGGACCAGATGGATGAAACTTTCGTACCAGACTTTGGAGACCAAACTGTGCTTCCCACCTGACTCACAGACGAGTAGTAGAGCAGACCTCTATTCCTGCCCACTGACAGAGTGCTACCCAGCAAGTAAGCACATTGGCAAACATTATCATCACATAAGAAAGATCAGTAAGAATCTTAACATCACCTAAACTGCTCATAGCTGCTGAATTATATCGAGTGTTTATAGAACCATAGCAAAAAATCCAAATATGTTGTACACCACTCATGGGCTCAGAGGATGATGGCTAAAACCAATGAAAAGATTAAGTCCCACTGTTGATCTACTAGCTTTGGTTGTTTGTTTGGATTTCTTTTACTTTTTAATTAATTTTTATTTATTTATTTATTTTAAAAGAGAGAGCACAAGCCAGGGAGAAAGAGAGAGCACATAAGCAGGGAGAATAGCAGAGGGAGAAGGAGAAGCAGACCACGTGCTGAGCAGGGAGCCTGACACAGGAGTCGATCCAAAGACCCCAGGAACATGACCTGAGCAGAAGGCAGACGCTTAACCAACTGAGCCACCCAGGCGCCCTATTTATTTTTAGAAATCTCTACACCCACTCCAAGAAGCTGAGGTCAAGAGTCACATGCTGCTCCAACTGAGCCAGCCAGGTACCCCATTTGGATTTCTCTTAAATTGATGCACAAAATAAATAAAAATTTTCCTTATCCTTTTAGTAACTTTTTAATTAGAGGAAAAATTAACTAAACTTAAAAGAAAAGACACCATTATAGATTGGACAGGAAAATACAAATTTTCAAAAATATAAAGAACTACTGAATTAAATTGAAAAATATCAGTATGGGGGCACCTAGGTGGCTCAGTTGGTTAAGCGACTGCCTTCGGCTCAGGTCATGATCCCAGAGTCACGGGACTGAGCCGCGCATTGGACTCCCTGCTCAGCGGAAAGCCTGCTTGTCCCTCTCTCACTCCACCTGCTTGTGTTTCCTCTCTAGCTGTGTTTCTCTGTCAAATACATAAATAAAATCTTTAAAAAAGAAAAAAAAGAAAAAAAGAAAAATATCAATATGAACTCATGATTTTGAGAAATATCTTTTATGTGATTTATTTCTGACCAGGAGTCAAGATAATTCAGGGGAACAATAGTCTTTTATTTTTTTGAGATTTTAGTTATTCATTTGACAGAGACACAGCGAGAGAGGGAACATAAGCAGGAGGAGTGGGAGAGGGAGAAGCAGGCTTCCTGTCAAGCAGGGAATCCAATGCACGGCTCGATCCCAGGACTCTGGGATCATGACCTCAGCCAAAGGCAGACGCTTAACGATGAGCCACCCAGGCGTCCCAACAGTAGTCTTTTTGAATGATGCTGGAATAACTGAATATCCACAAGGAAAACAAAGAACCCTGAACCTTGTATCTTATATTCTCACATCATACATATAATTTAACTATAAAATAAATAAACAGGAGCATCTGGATGGCTCAGTCATTTCGCCTCTGCCTTTGGTTCACGTCATGATGCTGGAGTCCTGGGATCAAGCCCCGCATCAGGTTCCCTGCTTAGTGGAAAGCCTGCTTCTCCCTCTCCCCCTGCTTGTGTTTTCTCTCATGCTGTCTCTGTCAAATAAATAAATAAAATCTTAAAATTTAATTAATTAATTAAAGTGAATAAATAACCTAAGGTAACCCTGGAATATGCCATATTTTTATATAAGGCATACCAAGCATAATCCTTAAAACACTTGAAAACTGACAAATGACATATTTCATCAAATTTAAACCATCTGCTCATCAAAAAGTACTAAAAAAAATGAAAGCAAGGTGCCAACTAGGCAAAAATATTACAAAGTACATTTCTAATAAATGATTTTTATGTAGAATATATAAAAAACTCTTTTAACTCAATAGTAATGAAAAGACAAATCAACTGGAAAAGGGGGGTAGTTGCAAAAGATTTGAGCAGATAACTCACAGAAGATATAAAATGGCAAGTAAGTACATAAAGATGTTCAATTTCACTATTCATCAGAAAATACAAAATCAAACCCACAGTGAAATATCATTAAACACCAACCAGAATGGCTGAAATTTAGAAACATTGACAATAACCAGTCCTAGAAAAATGGCGAGCAAATGGAACTGTCTCACATCTTACTGGTAGAAATGGAAAAGTATACAAATCCTTTTGAAGAAACTGTCAAACTGTCCTCCAAAGTTAGACACATATTTTCCAAGAAATCAGCAATTTCAGATCTAATTATTTCTACAAGAAACATGAAAAGATATATCATGTTGCATAAATGTTCATAGCTTTATAAATAATAGCCACACAGAAGAAGAAATCTTTGAGCTGGTGAATGGATGAATCTGAAAACCACTATGCTAGGTGCAAAAGCCAGATAGAAAAGTTTTCATACTTTTGAAGACTTCATACTATGATTCCATTTACATTTCAATCTAGAAAAGGCAAAACTACAGGAAGAGGATCAGATCAGTGATGGCCAGGAACCAGAGTGGTAGGAGGGGACAGAACCAAAAGGGTCATGAGAGAACATTTTGGCATGAAAGCAATATTCTGTATCTTGATTGTGATGATTGTTATATACATGACTGTGTCTACTTCTCAAAACATTCAACAGTATCTTTCTTTAGAAGGGCTGACTTATATTGTATGTAAAATATACCTTAAAAGAACAACTCCCATGCAGGAAAAACCTCCAGATTTATTTGTTGGGTAATGAATGGCAGACAGGCTGGTATCGAAGTTACTTTTTTGAAAATAAAATTTGTAAAATCTGAATAAAATACAAGCCTAACTACTGGAAGTTACTTGTGAATAACCAAACACAAGATGAAATGGAAGGACATTTGACACTTGGAAGAAAACATCACTGGCTAAAATTTGTGTTGAAACAAATGTTTAGCTACGGACATTTCAGGTGAGAAGACACATGAAGTTCTCAGGACTAGGGAGACTGGAAACTGGGGAAACCTTGAAAGGAGGGAGCCACAGAGAAAGGAGCCCCCAGATTAGAATAACCTCTCAAATTTGCCTTATACCCCTAACATGTTCCTTCACAGAAGAACTCTGGGCAGCTCAGGGAAAGCAACACCTGAACTGCTGAAGGAACCCAGCAGAGATTCCTGATGCCGATGGCTGGGACGATATAGTTTGGAGTGTACATCCAGCTATCATAAAAGCCTCCCAGAACAAAATCTGCCATTGAACAGAATAAGGTAATAGAATCCAGAATCCATAACCTATCACCTAAAATGTGCAGTATGCAATAAAAATTCCTAGACATGTGAAAAACCAAAAATGGGACACATAAAGAAGAAAAAAAATTCAAATAAAAAAATGACAAGATGCACAATGACCTGAAAAGGCCATTATCAGAAACATGTTCAGCAACATACAGAAAAGGCTGGTCATAATGAAGAGTAGCATAATAAAAGAGACATAAAAATTGCAAAGTGAAAACCTAACAGAAATTCTGCAACCATGAATTAAAATAATTTAAATAAAAGGTCAAATGGATAGGTTAAACAAAAGATTGGATAAAACAGGAAAAATGGTCAGTGATGTTGAAAATAAATAAATCATTTATCCATTCTGAGAAACTAAAATTACTGAAAAAGAAATTAACAGAGCCTCAGTAACCTGTGGGACTATACCAAATGTACTAACATGCATGTAACTGGAGTTGCAGAGGAGAGAGAAAAGGGACAGAAAAAGAAATAAAGGTCAAACTTTTTACAAACTTGGTGAAAAAAAATCAACTTACAGTTTTAAGAAGTTCTGCAAACCCCAAGCAGGAAGAATACAAAGAAAATCACACCTAGGCACATCATAGTCAGACTGCTGAAAACCAAAGATAAAAAGAAAATCCTGAAAGCACCCAGAGAATAATCAAAACATTATACACATAGGAATAATGATACTAATGACCTGACTTCTCATCAAAAATAATGAAGACAGGAAATAATGCAAGAACGTCTTTTTAAATACTCAAAGAAAAACACGTCAAGGGGCACCTGGGTGGCTCAGTTGGTTAAGCACCTGCCTTTGGCTCAGGTCACGATCCTGGAGTTCCAGGATACAGCAACAGAGAGTCTGCTTCTCCTGATGCTGCCCTCACCCCACTCATTCTCATTCTGTCTCTGTCTCTGTCTCTGTCTCTCTCGCAAATAAATAAAATCTTAAAAAAAAAAAAAAAAAGGAAGAGGAAAGCAAAGGGAAAAGAGAAGAGTAGAGAAGGGAAGGGGAAGGGGAGGGGAGAGAGAAAGAAGAGAAGAGAAGAGAAGAGAAGAGAAGAGAAGAGAAGAGAAGAGAAGAGAAGAGAAGAGAAGAGAAGAGAAGAGAAGAGAAGAGAAGAAGAGAGAGAAGAGAAGAGAAGAGAAAAACAAATCAACCCAGAACTATATATTCGGGCGGGGGGGAGGGGTCTTCAAAAGTGAATGCAGGCTTTTACCTCCAGACAAAACGGAGGAGGGATGCACTTTTCCCTTCACTTTAACTCAGTATAGCTGTAAACTTTGAACACAACACATAAGACAAACACAAGAAGACATTAAAAGGTAGAGAGAAGTTGGCAGACCAACCAGACCTCAGGCACTGAAGAATAAAAAGGTTTGCTTTCTGATTCACATACAGCAGAGGTGCTAAAGAAGCCAACAATCCAGGAATACTACAAGTACACAACAAAAAGAGCTCTAAACAAAAGAGTGGAAAGTACAGGCTAGCAAGACAGAAAACTATTAGATGATAACCAACCTCTTGAAAGCAAATCCCACACCCCTCAACAAAGGTCAAAGTGAACCCAGACACCCCCCACCACCACCAAACAGGGTGATATCACAGAAGGCCAGACTGAGAGCCAGGACACTCATACCCACTGGACAGGAATAAGGCCTCTTTGCTCCACTGTCAGCGCAGAAAAAGTGGGAAGCCGGAGCTGAACGACCACACAGTGACCACGAGGTATCCCTAACCCTATCCCTTCCCACTGGGGTGGTGGCAGGGGACACCTACTGGACGATCAGAACTTAAGCCACTGCCCAGAGCTAACATGCCTTCCTCCACTCCCACTGTAGTGTCACTGGGGACCAGCTGAAAAGCAGGAAACCTCTAAGCCAGGGTGGTATCAGCAAAGCATACAGGAGAGCCCCAACGTTCACCCTGGTGCAAGAGCCACTAGAGGCTCCTCCCCAGCAATCAGTGGAGCTCAATTACGGAACTGGAGCTTCCACACACCCAGTAGGAACACAGTGGTGCTGCCCCTTTTAGTTTTCACCCCAAAAGCAGTTTCAGATAAAATCTGCTTCAGATAAAAGGGGGGGTATTAAATAATATGCAGTGTTTCATAACACAATACTACAAATATAAAGGATTTCAACAAAAATAACTTGTCATACCATAATAATAAAAACCATTTCGATAGAAATTAAAGACAATCAGTAAACGTGAGCATGTATGTGAAGATATGTTAGTTATTTCCCAAATACTTTAGAGTATACACTATAAAAATGCTTTACCAAGAAATTATGAACAAGCTTGAAGCAAATTAAAAAAAAAAATGACGGGGCGCCTGGGTGGCTCAGTTGGTTAAGCGACTGCCTTCAGCTCAGGTCATGATCCCGGAGACCTGGGATCAAGCCCCGCATCGGGCTCCCTGCTCGGCGGGAAGCCTGCTTCTCCCTCTCTCACTCCCCCTGCTTGTGTTCCCTCTCTGACTGTGTTTCTCTCTGTCAAACAAATAAATAAAATCTTTTAAAAAAAAAATGACAAAGTTTCAGCAAGGAAACAAAGTCTTGGCAAAGAAATATACTATAAGATACCATAAAGAAACAAATGGCAACTTTAGAAGTGAAAAATATACCAACAAAAATAAAGAACCAACTTAAAAGAAATAACTGAAACTTAACAATGGAATGGAGAAATTACCCAACTTGAATAAGTGTGAAAATGGACTGATGATTTAAAACTTTACCGTAAAGTAACTTTTTATTATCTATCTGGTCTACACCTGGACTTTCTATCCTGTTCCAGCAATCTATTTATGAATCTAATGCCACAGTTGTAATTGTAGCTTTCTAGTATGTTTTTAATGTCTATAAGGGCTGCTACCCCTTCATTTTTCTTTAAGGATGTTTACAGCTGTTTTTATTTTTTTTCCCTTTAAAGTTTAAATCTCATAAAATTGCATTAAGTTTATACATTAAGTTAGGAGACATACTGTGCTTTTATTCTCTTTGCTTCCTCCTTTTACTTTGAAACATATTGCATACAGAAAAGTGTATTTTTATAATTTAAGGAATTATTGAGAGAGCCTCTGTGTATGAGCACACGGAGTGACATCGGGAATCCTGTCAGTGAAGCCGTTCATGAGATTGTTCCAAACCTCTCCTCAGAGGTACATACTATTCCGGGGTTTGTAGTGACCTTTTGCTTTTCTTTGGATGTCTCACTAGCTACATATGTATCTCCAAACAGTATAATTTAGATTTGCTTGTTTTGAACTGCATTTAAATATAAACACACTACAGGATTTTTTGGTGACTTAGCTTCCATTCAGGGTACATTTGTGGAATACAACTACTTGACTTTTGTAGCTACAGATCACGCATCTTCATCGCTAGACAGCATTCCTTTAAATGCGTATGTCCTCATCTAAATACCAAGAAACGGACACTGCTTCCGGTTGGCAGCTAACATTAGGAACACTTTTTTAAATATACCCTATGCATTCTCAGACCTGTACCCTGACACACTTGTGAAGATATTTTTCTATAAAGGAGTTCTCAAAGGATGGTCCACAGACCTGTGAGGTGAAGGTACCTCTGACACCTTTTCAAGGGATCTATGGGGCCAAAACTCTGTTCATAGGAAGACATTATTTACCATTTTCACTGTGCTGGTATTTGCATGTGGTGCAAAGCATGATGGGTACAATTCCTGGTGCCTTTTCAGTAGCCACGGCAGTGGCACCAAACTGTACTAGCAGTCATTACACTCAACTCGCTCAGCAACAGCACTAAACACAAATCATGCTAGTTCCATTTAAGAATATTACTGATTAAATTTCAAAATCTCAACCAATAAGTACACATCCTTTAAATATTTGTGTGGTAACATGGGAAAGCTTCAAGTAATTGTGCTGGACCAAAGCAGGAAGGCTTTCTGGAAGAAAGGCACTACCACAGTCGTCTTGACTTATAAGTGGAAATAACAGTTTTTATGAAATACAATTTCTATTGGAAGAAAAACTGAAAAATGATGACTAATCAGACATATTTGAAACTATTTCTTCAGAAATGAATACAGTGAGCCGATCAGTCCAAGGAAAAGAACTGAGACCACTTACGGCCATGGCAACATTTAACACACGCGTATCTACCACAGGGAGCTTGACTGCTTCTCAGTACTTAAAGACTTTTCTGATGAGATCAGGGTTATAATAACAAATGCCGGATTTTGTTATTTATTAAAATGTGTCAACATTTAGAATATGTGGATCATTCAATGAGCCAATATTTTCCAAAATACCGATTAATAATGTTATAAAATCACACATGAGTAAAAGAACTTCTGAAATGGCAAGATAATGGATTCTAATATTAAAGAGTAAAGAAATGTTCATTGATAAGGCTTCTGATTCCATTTTGGCCCAAACATTGAAGAATCTAACTACTTGTCAAGTTTTTGTGCAATACTAACCAGAAATACTTATGATTATCTAAAGTAGCTATTAAAATAAGCTTCTATTTTCCTACTATGTGTCATTTTGTGACTGAATTTTCTTCATATATTTCAACCAAAATGGCATATTTCAACATAGAATGCAGAACCAGATACAAGAATCCACCTGACTTCTATGAAGGTAGACATCAATGTTTCAAAGTAAGAGTATAAAGGTGTGCTGAGACCAACAAGTTTGGGATCCCTATGTCATAAAGGTGGTATAAGTAGGAGTGACACTGCTGTCTCTTCAGCTTTACTAGTTGTTATACTGCTTTCCCAAATGACCTGGAGCTTTCACTCTCCCTTACCAGTAGAGCATTCGAGTTCCCACTAATCTGAATCCAGACCAATGCTCACTACACTCAGACTTCATTTTTGCTGATCTGATGGGAATGTAAAATTATGTCAGGGCAAGTTTCAGTTTGCATTTCATGATTATGAATGGGACTGTACACCTTTTTTTATGCTTACCAGACATTTGGATTATGTCTTTTGTAAATAACCTATTTAAATCCTCTGCTCATTTCTCTATTGAGTTGTCTTTGTTTTTCTTACTATAGTTATTTTATGTATTCTAGAAATGATTCCCTTTGTTGGCCATACTTATTACTTTATAGCCAGAGCTTTCTGTACCTAAAGACTTACTTTGTATTCTCCTATGTTATCTTTACAAAATTTTATAATTCTTTAAAAGATCTTATTTATTTATTTGACAGAGACACAGTGAGAGAGGGAATACAAGCAGGGGGAGTGAAAGTAGAAGCAAGCTTCCCTGAGCAGGGGGCCCGATGCGGGACTTGATCCCAGAACCCTGGGACCATGACCTGAGCCAAAGGCAGACACTTAATGACTGAACCACCCAGACACCCCTTAAAATTTTATAATTTTATGTGAAAATGGAAAGAACGAAAAAATAACTCAAGGAAAATTTTCCTATTATTTGTTCCTTCTCTAGGATTTCAATGACTTCATCTTATTTTCTAATATACCTAGCAATTTGACTTCTTGTTGAGTTTTTAAAAAAACTATAGAGATATTTGGAGACACTAAATGATTCTATTTTCAACCAGAGAGGATTTATTTTTTTCTTCAAACCAGCACTTAAGGCTACAGAAGATCACTTTAATCTGCAGATGAGCTGATTTGAAGCTGGTTCTCAAGTCTTTGGGAAGACAGATTTTTTTTTGCCTCCAGTTTTCTCTTATTCTAATAGTATAGCTCAGGGATCAGCAAACTTCTTCTAGTAAGGGCCAGACAGTAAATATTTTAGGGACATCTTTGTGGGACAAGAGGCAAAAATCAAGAATATTACATGAGTCTTATCTACCAAGAGAGAAAATAAATTTTCACAAAAGTTTTATAACCATTGTTATTATTCAAAATATGGTAACAACTGGGGCACCTGGGTGGTTCAGTAAGTTACACATCCAACTCTTAATTTCAGCTCAGGTCGTGATCTCAAGATCATGGGATCCAGCCTTTGATGGGCTCACACTTGGCACAGAGTTGGCTTGGAATTCTCTCTCTCTGTCTCTCCCCCCATTTGCACACTCTCTACAACTAACAAAGCCTTAAAAATATGGTAACAACTGAGCATGCTTTTTTTTCCCTGGTAATACAGGCTGCTCATGAAAAGAATAGAATTTGGAAGGAGGGTAACATTTTATTTAACTGGAGTTTAAAGCTACTCTTCTATCAAAACTGTTAGTAAAATGCTCATCTATTCATTATGATATACAATGAAATTTTACCTTTCAGTCTTTGAAAAAAAAAAATCTTTTCACACAGAGGTACCGCCAAATACTGATATCAGGACAGAAGCATATAATTTTACCTGAGCATACACACCTTTGAAAAGCATTTATAAAATTTTATTAAAAATCTTTTGATCTTATATTGCAGAATAATCACTTTCAATTAAAGAAGAAGTTGAAGCTCCTCAATTACAGGTAAATGGATTTTGAAATTTGAAAATTTCCTTCCTCGAGATCCAAAACTGTTACTAAACTGTAGTATGAGCTTGGGAAATATTTCCATACCAAATTTATGTGGAAATGGAGGTGCTGCTTTTTATTTTAAATTGTGATGGCATGAAAAAGTGTATAAATCAGCTTGGCATTACTTCTGATTCGAAAAACACTAAGTGTTGTAGAATGACTTTACCACAATATAAGTTTCATATAAAATCAGTATTTTGTCTTGTAATTTTAGGCTATCAATTCTGCAGCAAAAGTTAACTTCCAAATCCACTAGGTATTTGACTAGGGGTTGAGGATAATCTTCTTACTCAGGAAAAAAAATTACTCTCAATCCTAAATTCAAAATTGTGCAATAAAACTTTGCCACTGCAAACTGCTGCATGGTAGAACAGTTCAGTACTTTTAGATTCTATTTCCAACAAAAATTCCTAGAATTGAGATCCTGACATCCACAAGAGCAAATGAAATTCACTATTAACACTATTAGTTTAAAAAAAAATCACAATAGATTAAATGTTTTCAGCAAAGTACCTATTAATGAATAAATATAATGAGCATGCACAGGCTTTTAAAACACTAAATTTGTCCAACTAATTTTTTTCTGCTCAACATTTATTTTTACCACTATTAATTTTAACACATCCTAACAGATTATACTTGTGATTATACAGATTATACAGATTATACTTCAGGTCATAGTGAATTAAATTTTTCTCAACTTCTCTGGCAATATTTTGCCTATAATTGTTTCATGCAGACAATTCATAAAACCTGACTCTTCAGTGGCTTCAAACTTAGCATCAACCCTCTAGAACAAGTGAGCAGTGCTGCCTACCTCTGGACCCATCAATAGCCTAGAAAAACCACTAGAAACCACCTGACCCATTTTTAAAATAACTACTGAGATTGCTCATAATGTCCTCAACTTTTAAAACTATTCTTGCTCAAAGGCTAAGTTTATTTTCTGTGCACACATTTCTTTGACCACTGTAGTCAAGTATGATCTAATTAACTCATCTTGGATAAATGGCTTTCTGGTGCTTGGCTAACAAATGAGTCAGTCAGAAATTTACTTTAGTTTTAGTCTCATTTTCATTATTCACTTTTGTAAAGAATTTCTTCTCTGATGAGACAGTCCATTTTAATTCACTGTCTTTTTGTTTTTTCTGATCATTACCTTTCTGTGAGTTTGAATAGTGTGGTGAGTACTGGCTGGTGACACTGACACATACCGTATTCTCTTCCCTAGCTACTGTGTCCCAGCATAATAAATATAATGTTTTGCCAACTAATTTGGTCACAACAGGATTTATTCCATTATGCCTCAAAGGCACATATGAAACCCACTTTTCCTCTTCTTCTCTTGTTTTTAACACACTAAGTATGCACCAATAATAAATTTACTAAGCTGCTGGGACAACACATGTGTCAATCAAATACTGATTCGTAGCTTGCCCAAAGCTGTGCAAAGCATGTGTGGTCTCTGTAGCAACAACTCAACTCTGTCAATGTAACACAACAGAAGCCACAGGTAATGTGCAAATTAATGAGGACAGCTTTGGTTCCAATAAAACTTTACTTACAAACACAAAACTTTGAATCTCAGATGATTTTCATTTTTATAAAAGATATTCTTTGAATTTTTTAACTATTTAAGTATGTAAGAACCAGGGTAACCTGGGTGGCTAAGCCAGTTAAGTGTCTCTCTCTCTCTCTCTCTCTCTCTCTCTTTTTTTTTAAGATTTTTATTTATTTGAGAGAGAGAAAAAGGAAGAGGGAGACAGGGAGAGCAAGAGAGAGCACAAGCATGGGGGAGAGGGAGAAGCAGATTCCCCATGGAGAGAGAGCTCGACAGCGTGGGGCTTGACTGCAGGATGCTTAACCAACTAAGATATTCAGGTGCCCCAAGAGTCTGACTCTTGATTAAAGCTCAGATCTTGATCTCAAGGTTGTGACTGGGCTCCACACTGGAGGTAGAGCCTACCTAAAAAAAAGTAATAAATAAGTAAAAAGCATCTTGGCTTGTGGGCCTTAAAACACAGGGAGTGGATTGGATTTGATCTACAGGCCATGCTAGCCTGTGATGTAGATTTTAGGCAACCCAAATGGAAATCTATGGTATTAATGGTACCTAAATCCTATTTTTGTCTTCCTAAATTTATAGACTACCAGAATCTCCTCTCAGTCTTCCAGCCTCTCAGCTGGTTTTTTATGAACTGGATAAACACCTCAAGGGGCAAAGGAAAGTTAACATCAGGCTGACCTCAGGGCTTAACCCTTCCCTCTGGGTTCTCACTCCCTCAAGTCCTCATCTGACAGTCCTCTAATGCCTTTAAATAGTTCTTTGAAAAAATATTTTATCCAACTCTTCTAGTTGTTCTCAGTGGGAGAGCTGATCTAATACATGTTTCGCTGCTATACAGCGATTTTTGCCCTACCAGAATTGAAACTTATTAGAACCTATAGTAACCATGGTGGTGTGATATTATCAGTAGGATATATAAATACACAAATGAACTAAAACAGAGAGCTTCGGAACAATCCACACAAACACTGAACATGCGTTAGATAACAGAAGTCATCTTGCAAGTATGTGAAAGGAATAAAGGTGATTTCAAGGGGCGCCTGGGTGGCTCAGTTGGTTGAGCGACTGCCTTTGGCTCAGGTCATGATCCCGGAGACCAGGGATCGAGTCCCGCATCGGGCTCCCTGCTCGGCGGGAAGCCTGCTTCTCCCTCTCTCACTCCCCTTGCTTGTGTTCCCTCTCTGGCTGTGTTTCTCTCTGTCAAATAAATAAATAAATCTTAAAAAAAAAAAAAAAAGGTGATTTCAAGAGACAATGTACTAACAACTGGCTCCCCATATGTGACAAAAGGACATTGGACTCCTAGTCGACACAACACATAAAACTCAGAATACCTAAATGTTGGGGGAAAACTACAGAAATGAACTTCTGGAATATACTTTCAAGGATACATTAGAAACTACTATAAGCATTTTAATTTTTGAAATAAATAATCAAAATTCAAAATTCAAAACTTTCTAAAGGGATAAAAAATGGCAAGTGGCCCTATAGAGAGCCACACAGGAGAAATTCCATGAAGCCAAAGAATTTTACCAGTTTCCTATGTAGCCTTCAAAAGATATTTTGTGTTTATATAAGTTCAGGTTATTTTCCACCCCCACATCAAAGGGGCTCTTTATTGGATCAAAGAATACCATTCACCTTATCAGAAAGGTAAACTCATTTCTTTAAATCAAACTTAATTAAAACTTTAAAAAAAGATTAAAAAGAAATTATGGCTTTTACTGAGAAGAAAACTAAGGCCATTTCTAAAACAGAAATTACCAATTTCCTCTTAGCAATAGCCAAGTTAATCCCTAAAAAAAAAATTTAAGGGCGCCTGGGTGGCTCAGTGGGTTAAAGCCTCTGCCTTCAGCTCAGGTCATGATCTCAGGGTCCTGGGATCGAGGCCTGCATCGGGCTCTCTGTTCAGTAGGGAGCCTGCTTCCTCCTCTCTCTCTGCCTACTTGTGATCTCTCTCTCTCTCTCCCGTCAAATAAATAAATAAAATCTTAAAAAAAAAATTTAAGGGGGTGCCTGGGTGGCTCAGTTGGTTAAGTGTGTGCCTTCAGCTCAGGCACCATATTGGGATCCCGGCGCAGTGGGGAGCCTGCTTCTCCCTCTCCCTCTGCCTTCAGCTCCCCCTGCTTGTGCTCTCTTTCTCCCTGTCAAATAAATAAATAAAATCCTTAAAACAAACAAACAAACAGTAAGAATCAAGCTGCCAACGTATAAAGAAACAAATACATCAGTTTTTAGGTATATGTAACAGCATTCCAAGGTCAAATCTTGGATTTTTTTTTTTTTTTCTGTATCCATACCGTGTACTTAGTATTCCAGAAAATCATCCCTAATACATCTCTGATGTCTTCCACATAGCCTTGCATTTTAGACTGAAGAGATAATTTAATTTCTTAATAGGCAAAATGAAGAAACTAGGAAGAGACAGGTAGCATGACTTGGTAAAGATGTCATTCAGACTTTAGCTAACAATGTCAGAATAAGAAATCAAAGTTCCTAATTCTTACCCATTAAATATAATAATTATGTCTTATTTAGCAAATATTTTTAGAAAACATTATAATACAAAAACACACTTGAAATCATTGGCCACATGTCCTTAAATATATAATCAGTAATTCCTAATAAACTTCCTATAACTTTTATTCTATGTCACATTCATGTTTTCATGGGACTTCTTCATCTGAACATTGACCAGAAGGTCCAATCTTCCACCTTCTTTTCTTTTCTTGTTTAGCAGTTTGCTTTGCTGTCACTACTAGTTAGGAAAACTACCTACGATTCCAACTCTGACACTTAGTCCCAAAGACGTTTCACGGAGTTTAAGGGTCAGCCTGGTCCAAACAAAACTCTTCATTCTCCTACATGCTCAGGCTTGAAACTAGGGATATTTGCAACTCCTCTTCCATCAAATATAACTCATTCTATCCCAACAACATTGTCTTTACATTTCACACATAATACTTAAATTCAGAAACTTACATTCATTGACCTAAAAGTACAGAGTAATCCTAAACATTTCTGTCTTCAAGTAAACCTCTCCAATTTAAATACAAAAGGCTAGGACAGTTTAGATCTGTTAATCTTTCTCTTCTTTAAAAAATTTCATTAATGAAAATCTTCAGCTTGGCATGTAAAACTAAGGACATTTTCCATTCCCATTTCCCACTAATTCCTCACTCGTTATCCTACATTTTCATTTATGTGGCATTCTTTTTTTTTTTTAAGATTTTATTTATTTATTTGACAGAGAGAGACATACAGCAAGAGAGGGAACACAAGCAGGGGGAATGGGAGAGGCAGAAGCAGGCTTCACACGGAGCAGGGAGCCCAATGTGGGGGTCTGAGCTGAAGGCAGACGTTTAACCAACTGAGCCACCCAGGAGCTCCCATATATGTGACATTCTTCCAGAATCCCCATGTCCCAAAACTCTGCTTAAGACGACCCTTTGTCAGGGGTGCCTGGCTGGTTCAGTCAGTTAAGCATCTGCCTTCAGCTCAGGTCATGATCTCAGGGTGCTGGAACTGAGCTCCATATTGGGCTCCCAGCTCGGTGGGGAGTCTGCTGCTTCCCCCTTTCCCTCTGTCACTGTCCCCTGATCATGCTCCCGGTCTCTCTTAAATAAATAAAATATTGGGGAAAAAAAGCCAAAAAACCCCAAAAAGATGACATTCTGTCTAAATTCCCAGGGTGAACACACACACCTCTGGTCTAAATGCTGCTGGGTAGTCTTACCCATCCTCCAAGCACCACCATTTTAGTCTTTCTTCCTTTTAAAATATTTTCGGGTTCCCTCAGTCAAAATGTTTCCAGTAATAGACACTGTTAGTTAACTATAAAACATCCATTCAAACTTCCTTCTTCCTAAAGATCTCAATTTTGTTCAGACACCCACTCTCCCTTGAGCAGCAGTGTGCTTCAGAGGAAACAGGCACCATCCATGGTCCCAAAGGACAATCACAGTTTCATCAAATGGTGGCTGCCCCAACACCTACTGATTATTGCTTCAAGATGAAAACATGGCAGGTAATTCTAATTAATGAAATGTCAGAAGAAATCTGCTAGGGTAGAGGTAACTATCTGAAAGTTTTCCTTAATTAAAATAATAATTAAGAAAAGGTGGGATTCCCCTCTCCCCTGTTTCTGAATGTTATCCTGAAGGCATAATACTTACGGTTCCTGTCCACTCTCTTTGGACAATGAGAGGAACTGAACCATGGAAGAATCCAATATACTGTGGACACACAGTGTAAACACAGTAAGAACCTGGCAACTTGGCATCACAATGCCAATGAACTTACCCATGACCCCAAGTCCTGCTTTCCTACTGTGAAAAACCCAGCACCCAACAACATAGAATTCACAAAGCCTGGCATCCAAATAAAAATTACCAGGTACAAAAAGAAGCAAGATCTCATAGTCTAAACTGAAAATAATCAAAATGCTGGCTCAGAACTGACCCAGATGTTAAAATTATGAGATAAGGCATTAAAATCATTTTATAAGTGTATTCAATATGTTCAAAAAGCTAAATAGCGAAATGGAAGATATAAAAAGACTCAAAAAGACTCAAAGTTCATAAGATAGAAATAACACCTGATGTGAAAATTACATTGGATATGATTAACAGATTAGAAATTATAGAAGAAAAGATTAGTGAAATTGAAAGAAAAAAGCCAGAAATGAAAATGAAACATAGAGGGAAAAATAAATTAAATAATGGAAAGGGGGGGCACTAATAAGCAATAGAAAATCAAATGGTCTAATATTAAGGTAACAGGCGTTCCCAGAAGAGAGGATCGATGGGGGAACAGAAGTAATATTTGAAGAAATAATTGGCAAAACTTTTTAATCATAATGAGAACTATAAATTCACAGATTCAAGAAATTCAACAAACACCAACCACAAGAAACATTACACCAAGCCATAACATTAATTAAATTGTCCAAAACTGATGACACAATATTAAGAGTACACAGAAAAAAAGACATTTACAGAGGAACAAAGATTGGATAATACCAGACAGTTCACAAGGAACACTAAAAGCAAGAAACTGTGGCACAACATCTTTAAAGCAATGGGGGGCGGGGGGAGTCAACTAGAGTTCTGTACCTGCCAAAAATATGTTTCAAAGATGAAGGTAAGATAAAAGCACTTTAGAATATAACTACTGAAGGCATCCATCACCTGTAGACCTGCACCGCAAGAAATGTTAAAGAATGTTTTCAGACACAAAGAAAATGACAGCAGGTAAAAATATGGATCTACACAAAGCAATGAAGAACCTCAGAACTGGTAACAACAGGGGTGACTCCAGTTAATTTTTTTTTTTATTACTGAAGTCTCTTTAGGAGATATCTGACAACTTAATCAAGGTAACATATTATCTTGGGGTGCCTGAGTGCTGCAGTCAGTTGAGCATCCACTCACCTCAGCCTGTGATCTCAGGGTCAAGCCCCATGTCGGGCTCCAGACTCAGTGCAGAGTCTGCTTGAGACTTTCTCTTCCTCTCCCTCTGCCCTTCGCCCCCCCCCCACGTGCTTGTGCTCTCTCTCAAATAAATTAATTTATTTATTTTTTAAAATAACAATACTTTATGGGATTTATAACACATGTAAAAGTCATAAATTCCAGGAAAGGAAAAATGGAAGGAAACAAAAGCACATTTTTATTATATATGAAATTACAAAGTCACTGGAGGGTAGGCTGTGATAGTAAAGATGTGTACCATAAACCCTAAAGCAACCAATAAAATGACAAAAACAGTTATACAAAATAATCCAAAAAGGAGATACGATGGAATCATAAAAAAAAATTCAATCCAAAAGAGAATGCAAGAAAGGAAACAAGAACAGAGAGACAGAAATAGGATTCCAAAAAAAAAAAAAAAGGAAGACTTAATCACATTAAAGGTACAGGTCCTAAACATTTCCATTATAAAAGCAGAGACTGTCAGGTTAGGCTTTGAAAAAGCAAAACTACTGTCTGCAAAAACCGTACATTAAATATAAAGACAAAAAGAAATGGACGGACTAAGATATACCACACTTACACTAGTCAAAAGAAAGCTGCTGTGGATACAGCAATACAGACAAAGTAGATTTCAGAATTAAACACAGGACTTATCTCTCAGATTAAAAGTATCCTTGCAAGTATCTTTCCTCTGATCCAAGTTACCAAGTTCTATATAACCATTAGAGCACTTATCACAGCCTCCTCCCTATGATGGGGAACATTCAATGATGTGCACCTACTACAGTCCTGAGGACAGAAACGTTACAGCTCATACACAATACAATTTAGTTCTGTGCTAAAAAGGGTTATTAACATGGCAGTCCTGAGGCTACTCTCCTTAGGAAGGGCTATACAGCTGGTGCCTGGAAACATGAGTTTTGGGAAGGTTGCCATGGCTCTCTCAGTGACAAGAGCAGCATCTATACTATCTGTGCAAACAATGGGACCTCCCTCTGCTCTGTGCTAGGCAAAGGGCTATGTGACTAGCTCCTGGCAAAGACCCTGAGCTTCTCAGGGCAGGAGCACCACACACATACTGCTGCATTTTCAATGCAAAGAGAAGAGGGTGCTCTGTGCAACCCCTCGTAGGAGGGTGAGGACCTAAGGAAGGTGTGCCTGAATTCCTCCAGACACTGTCAGTATTTGTTTTCCCCACTGAGATTCTTCCATTGTATACCCTTACCATATCAGGGCAGTAAGTCTTAGCCACAATCACAACTTTACGGTAAGTGTCACTAGTCCTTCTAGTGAGTCTCCAATGTAAAGGCATTCTCAAGGGCCCCCGCAAACATAGAATTCAGATCTGTGAACGTCTGCCCTTCTTCTTAAAAAACTATAGTGCAAAATGAAGAATATGTAACTTGATGATTTCTTTACACTTACATTACTAGGATTATATAAAAAATAACAGCACTGGACATCACTACTGATAAAAGAGGCGCCTGCATATCACCTTACATGAAGATGCAGTCCAATATTTAAATAATCTAATATAAACTGACTCCCAGTTGCTTGGAGGACAGGTGTGGAGAGACTTCCACTATACACTGTTTTCAAAAAAAATTTTTCTAAACAAAATGACATCTATATTACATTGCTTATCCACGTTGTCACTATATACTGCCACCCACCTTATAAGAAGCTATTTTTGTTCTTCTGCAGTCTACAAAAAGAACCAAAAATATAAAAAACTTACAACTCTTCTCACAGAACTAAGTTGTTTTTATACAAGACACCTGGCACAAAATCGGTATAATACGATGAAATTTCAATATGGGCTTGTGGTAGGAGGTGGGCGGAGAAAACATAAAAAATTATTAATTCTAAGTAGGAAGATAATATAAGTAATTTTTTAATATAAGTAATTTTTAATGTTTTATATAGAGTAATACACTGAACATTTGATTTAGCACCAGTCAAAAGAACAGAAATATATGTTAGAAGTTCACTGGTGATATCTTTTGGAGGGCAATGAGCACCATGCAGGAAAAGGAGGCTTTCAGTAAATAAATGATCAAACATCTGTAGCATTCAGAGTTAAACTATTCCATCAGTAATATCCAAATTATCAGATCTCCAAGATGTTAGTAGCACCTCCAGGGCTCCAAAGAGGAATTTAAAAGAAAAACACCATTACCTTTCCTGAAACACAGGTTCACAGTATAGCATATTCCTCAAACTAGCAAAAAATAAAGGTCCCCCTGGAAAAACTGAAAACAATTTGAAGGAAATTCCAGAAAAACTGAACAGTCTGATAAAGAATGCCATTTAAAAACTGAGAAGATTATTAGGGACTCAGGGCTCAGCTCGGTTTCCTGTCTGTTCTCCCCACCTTCCTGAATAAAATAACTCAGAAAGTAAGTAAAAAGCAAAAACTGAGAAACTTATATTAAAGATGTGACCGGAATAGTAAGACCACGTAAACCAGAGCCGCTCAGCCGCAGCGCTGCAGGCTGGCTCGGCCGCAGGAGCGGCCTGGCCACGGCTGGGCCTTTAGCAGCAACCACTAGGTGCGGGCAGCACCTTCTCTCCATCCAGAGAACTGCCCTTCCCCGGCAGATGTCATTCATGCAGACATTCATCCCATCAGTGACTCGCGTGTGTTCCAGGTACTCTGCTAAGCAGTAGAGATAAAATGATAAACCAGAACAGATAATATCCACGCGCTCATGGTGCTTACATCCTAGTGGGGACAACTGAAATTAATAAAAGACTCACATCAACAGTGTAAATTTACAAATGTGGGTAAAATGTCATAAAGGAGAGCTACATATAACAGTGAGAATGCATAATAAGGATGCAGGCTGAAATACTTCTTATTAAAAGATGCAGACGGGGCGCCTGGGTGGCTCAGTTGGTTAAGCGACTGCCTTCGGCTCAGGTCATGATCCTGGAGACCCGGGATCAAGTCCCACATCAGGCTCTCTGCTCAGCCGGAAGCCTGCTTCTCCCTCTCTCACTCCCCCTGCTTGTGTTCCCTCTCTGCCTGTGTTTCTCTCTGTCAAATAAATAAATAAAATCTTTTATAAAAAAAATAAAATAAAAAAGATGCGGACAATCCAGAAGTCTACAGAGCATTACAACCCCTCCATCTGACCTCTGTGTCTTGTTCTCCTCTGTCTTCATAGGTCAAAAGGCCTGATTCTAATGAGATTATTTCACTATCTGTCGTCAGTGAAAAACAATGATTCTAACAAAAATAAGATTTAAACAGATGTAGTGCATCATTTCCAGAACTACTTTTCAATTCCAAACAAAAATTATCAAAATTTAGCGAGTAAATTTTCACCTTCCATAATCCAGAAGTATTAATTTTTTTTTAACAAATGAGTTTGAAACATACTAAAACTATTCCGAATATTTTAAAGAGAACATAAAATTCTGGGCCCAAAATTTTTTGACAAATGTGAGAATTTTTGTTTTTTACAAACTTTCATTGTTTGTAGAACACAATAAAATACCAAACAGAAATAGTTCCAAATATCCATTTTCAAAATGCTCAGCCCCCAGCACATGCTTCTTTGAAAAGTCCTTACATTCTCACTGGTGAGATGTCACCTTTATCTTGAAGAGGCAGATGAAATGTTGATTTTCTTTTGAGGTAGGTATAATACATTCAGCCATGTCACCAAAATAAAGGTCAACAAATTTGATGGTCTTTGGTAAAATAAAAATGTATTCCAAGTTCAAAAGCATGTCTACATAGTTTGCCCCTAGAGAACGTTTTAAGATAGCATCGCAAGGATCTGCATTGTCACTGTGCTCCGCCCCACATCGCGCAGGTAGAACTGTACAGCTTTACTCTATTTTAGAGGTTTCTTTTTTGACAATTATGTATTCATACACTTTTCTAAAGCTAACTATGTCAGTGATCTCCATTAACACTCTGGCACTTTGGATCTTTCCTGTAACCATCAGTGATTCACAATGACCTCTCATGCTATTCATTTAGGCTACAAGTAATTATTGAGGAAAGACCGAAACAGAAAAAGATCCTTGGCAGTATCACTCTAGTAAGGAAAGATTAACAAGATCATTAAGTAAATATACACTATGTTAGATGGCAACAAGGAAAAAAGTTCTAAAACCATACAGCACGGTATTATTTGAGGATGAGACCCTTGAAACTTTCAACAGCGAGCTGAGCAAAGCCCTCACTGACATGGCAACTCTTGAATAAATTCCTAACAGACATGAGGGAGCAAGCCATCATATATCTAAGAAGAATATTCAACAGAGAGGGAACTGAAGTGCCAAGTCCCCAAGGGAAGATAGGTCTGGTGCATGTGAGGAAGATGAAGGGGGTCGGTATGGCTGATGGAAGCAAGTAAGGGGCAGAGTACAGTGAGTGATATCTGAGAAGTACTTGTGGGGGTGGTGAAGATCACAGATAGCCCCCTCAGGTAGTGAGCAGGGTTGTTTTTTTGTTTTTTGTTTGTTTGGTTTTTGTTTGGGTTTTTTTTTTTGGTCTTTTTCTCTGAATGAAACAGGAAATCCAGTACTAAAGTCTGGTAGGTAGAGTGATATGACCTGACTTACACTATCCGTTCGTTTGTTCATTCATTCATATCTGTATGGACTCACGAGTATTTATTTTACTCTGTGAATGAAAACCCAATACTGGATGTTTTTCTTGTGGCCCAAACCAAAACTCTTAGGAGCTCCTTCTGGTTGGCACCTGTGTTTTCAGCAAGTCCTCACCTTTCTGAGCACTTCCTCACTTTCTGGCACCTCAGGTTGTATTTTCCCTGTACCACAAACTACTTCTCAAGGAACCCGGTTCCTTTTACCCGTGAACAGTGGTTAGAAACCAGGATCTAGGCACCAGGTGTGCTCACTGCTACTGGGGGTCACTATGTCTAGGCCTTCACAGAGGACAGAACTAGGAATTTTACGTAAGCACGCTGCCTCATGCGTACATACACATCTGTATTTCTGTATCTATCTACGTAAGTATTAAGAACTATGAGTTTATGCTGATACGTCTGATCCCATTTCAACACCACAAAATTCATTTTAGTGTTTCCTTATTTGTAGCTCCTTTTCCAACATGGAAAAACCTAGTTCTCATTTTCAACCACATACTTACTTTTTTGTTCCCTTACAGTATACACATAAAGCGGTTTTGGAATGGCAGACCCACACCCTTGTGAGAAACACCTTTATTCACTGGATTATAGCATATCCATGCTGTGCTTTTTGTCTTTAGCATTCCAGCTAACCAGTCAAGATACTGTTTGCCAGGTATTCAGGTTAGCTCTTTTCTTCCCTCGCCCCTTTAGTGTGAATTGTGGTATTCCTTTTTGAATTCCTCCATACCCTAGACAGTTGTAATTGCTTATTTAGGGGGTATGTAAAACATTCCTATGATTCTAAGAGTCAGAGGAGCTATACAAAGAGAGATATCTGAGAGTGACTGCCACCCCTCACCCATGCTACATCGGCCCCATTCTCATTTCCTTTCCACCTCTTTCCCACCCACCTGCCATAGGTAACCAATCTCTTCAGTTTCCATTTTATCCTTCCTATATTTCTTTTCCAAAATGACCATATGCACATATATTTGCTTATATTTTATTCTTTCTTACACAAAAGGATGCACATCATAAATGGTCTTTTGCACTTTTTTCCCTTAATAATAGATGTTGGAACCAACTTCTCATCATTTGACAGAAATATTCCTCACTGTATTTCCACACACACAATATGCCACTGTATGAACCACACCATAGAATTCAACCATTCTATTATGTGTAGCCACTTAGGTTGTTTCCAGTATTTTGCAAGTTAAACAATGCTACAATTATCAACTTTTAATAGCACAAGTATTTTGCATTACAGGAGGCATATTTTCAGGACAGAATCCTAGAAATGTCAAAATAAGTAGTTATTAGATATCACCAAATTATTCCCGAGAAGATTTATACCAACTTGCATCCTATAAGCAAGGTATAAGAGTGTCTATTTCCCTACAGACTTATCAACAAATGTGCTGTTATGGCTTTGAATTTCTGTCAGTGAGACAAACTCTTCTTGGGGACAAGCAAATGAGAAAAGTTCTAGCTAAGTCCTGTGCCTATTTGACAATGGAGAAAACTGAAAGAAAACAAAAACAACTGCAGGAATGGCAACAGACGACTGACACTACCCTAAGTCTGGACTGATTTAACCAAGTGATGATGTGAAGGTCTGACAATGTGCCACCAGTTCCCCGGGGACCCCACTGCTCCGTCTATGCAGGCTGCTGTATCTGCATTCCACCACTCCCACTCACTCCATTCTAACAACTCCATAGAGGGACCTAGCGCAGGTCTCCTTGGCCCTTAATTCCTCTGACAGCAATAGGGCACGGACTTCATCTCTAAATCCTATTTAAATCAGTAACTATCTAAGACACAAAGATATCCTCTATCCAAAAGGACAGGAGGAAGCAAGTGTTTAACTACTGCCTTAGTGAACAGAGCTAGGAAGGAGATGTATACACACTAATTCTCATGTAGACACACACCTATATTTCCGTATCTATATAAATATTAAAAACCAATTTACACCGATTCCTCCAATTCCAATCGAACACCACAAAGTTCATTTTAGACTCTGCTCACTGACTCTCCTGTAATATTTTTCACTTCCACAAAATAATCCAACATGACTTCTCAAGTAGTCTGTGACAAAGAGTGCTCACTGATCTACCACAGTCTTGATCTGGCCATCTAAGTATCCCCAGACTGCAGAATTTAGTATTATGCATTATACTGTTCACAGTTTGATGACATAAGCATTTCAATGCAATGTCACATTTCTAAAACAAGCGTTCTAATTTGACTAAGCTTGAGGTGGGAGTTACTCATCCATGTAATTTAGGTCATTTTAATAATCTGAGTAAAGCTAATATTATACTAACTAAATAATTAATTGACTCTAAGTCTCTGTCTCGACTACACTTTTGAAAGTTTTACCTATACTCTGTTAAAGCCCACATAATTTCTATGGTCAAAATTCCATTTTAACATTCCTCTGGGAGGGCTATTTCACTTCTCCCAAATATAACTGTCAAAAATCAAAGGGAATTTGTAGGCAGCAAAGCAATTTCACTTCATAGGGTTTGTTTCCTTTAGAGATGGAAGGTAAATGTTGCATTCATTGTGCTCATTTCAAAAATCACATGAAAATCTCAGTGAAAACTTTAAAAGACAGTAGACTGTGTACAGGATATTACTTTGGGATGGTGCCAAAAAGATGAACTTTAAAATATCAAACAGAACTAATGCACAGTGTGGACTCAAGAGCTGTCAAATGCTGTCTCTTCATGTTAAATCTTCATCAAATCCTTCTGTCTCCAAGAGGAACCACATAAATATATAAATATAGTTAGAAATTCTCATTTCTAAAATTTTTAATTTCTGACTTAAATGTAAAATATGCTTTTAAATCCACAGCGTAGCGTACAGATTCTGGTGCTGTGCACAAACTACTCTTGGACATAAAATTAAAAATTCCTATTTTAAGGGTTTTTACATTATAGTAATCGCTTAAGAAACAATTCTTGCAAGTGAACCTCTGTGTTGACTAGAGTCCATGTTGCAGGACTGCAGCTTAACTCCATATCTGTTACTTCTACTTACTTCTGTGCTCCCTGAGACAACAGCTTTGTCCACGTTCAGTAACGACGGTCCCTCCATCTGGCACACTCCCAGTGACCACTCCACACAACGGTGATGAGCCCAACAAGTGCCTAAAATGGTTGAAGTGAAAAGAAGGAAAGGAATAATCGTGAAGCATATTAATGCCAGTAAGGCGTAAACCCCCCAAACCAATTGCGACCTGCAGATACACAACGGCACCCTGTATCTGTGATCGCACTAAAGCGGTCAGCCCTTCCCAAATGTGTCGTCTGGGAACATGTTAGAAATGCAAAATATTGGAGTGCCTGCGTGGCTCAGCTGGTTAAGTATCCGACTCTTGATTTTGGCTCCAGTCGTGATCTCTGAGTCCCAGAATGGAGCCCCACATCAGGCTTTGTGCTCAGTGTGGAGTCTGTGTGAGGATTCTCTCTCTCCCTCTCCTTTGTCCCTCCCCCCACTTTCTCTCTCTCTTCTCTCTCTCTACCAAATAAATTTTTTTTTAAATTAAAAGGAAAAAAAAAAGAAATCCAAAGTACCGTATCAGAACCAAGACTCACTGATCAAAAACTGTGGCAGTGAGGCCCAGAAATCTATGTTTTAACAAGCCCTCTAGGTGATTCTGATGCACATACGTTTGAGAATCACTGAAGGAGTGATTGTTTCAGAAAAAAATGAGTTCTCAGTCATTTTATTTAAATATTACTATAAGAAATTTTATTTGGTATCTTTACATAAAAATATAAAGGACATTATACAACATTTTCTGACAAAGAGGATGAATGGCAAAGAAGCTACATAGGCACCTCCATTCTGCTTCATCCCATACCATGAGTCCACATCAATCACTAAAAACAGCTCAGTTGTTAAATTCTCTATCACACAAGCCTTGAATCACTATCAATCAATATACAGTTCAACTGAAATTAACTCAAAATCCCAAAACCCATATCATGAATATGGGTTAGTATACTGTTATAATAAGACACCCACATGGCTAAGATCTATTGTTTTCCATCCTGCATTAAACAGACCCAGACATCCAACTTCCCCAACTTCTCACAGTTCCTTTTAAAATTTTCTTTCCTCAATTATCAGATATCTATGGCCCTGCTGTCCACATGAGAATAAATGCAAAGATTTATAAAAACATCCAGCCCAGTGTTGGTGCTGTGCAGATGCTAAATAAGTTAGGTACACATAAGTAGACACTTTTATTTTACCTACACAAGCATACTTAAACAATGACATTTTTTACAATGTGATTATAATTATTTCTAGATGAAAGGTATACTATTAAGTTGATGATTCATTAAAATTAAAATGTCTACAGAATCAAGAGACATTATCACTGAAGGCCAGCTCCTACCTGTAGGATCAAATAAGGCTTGGATATCAATAGCATCTGGAAGGCCAACCAGACTGAGTTCATCCCATAATTTACCAGCCTGATCATCTGAAGTGGTCTGCGTGCTTACACTTACACAAGATACTATATTCTGCAGAGGGGATCGTTCTCTGGAAAAATAAAATAAAACCAAACAGATGTGAAAGTTTTAACAAGTAGTTAATTAATTTGCTTATAACAACTTTAATAGAATGTATTGCCAAATCAATTTTCATTTATTAGACATAAACTGTTAAAAAAAACAACTTTTAGAATACACCTGTTATTATTCATACTGTAATATACAACAGGGTTGCTATATTTTATCATGTAAGAAACAACTAGGAAAAAAAGTATCCAAATCCATAAGAAGTTATTTAAAATAACAGTTACAAATTCATTTTGCCATTCTATAACTTTTTTAAATGACACTCTAATATTCTAATCAGGAACTATATTTTATCACATAAAATAAATATTCCCTTCAGCCTTACTTAATTTATGCTTACAAAACATAACTCGATCAGAAATTTTAATTTGTTTTATTGTGAGGGCTAGCACAACAGAGCTGGCAGTTAAAGCTATGTAAAGAAAGGTTATTTCCCAGGGGAGATGAAAACCCACTACCAAGTGTGAAGAGGGATGCAGCGGGAGCAGAACGGGTCAGCTGGAGTGAGCTTACAGGCCCCTCAACAAATCTCGACATCTGGTCTGTGGCATGCTGCTTCAAACACTCTCTAGTAAGTAAGACTTCACCTCACAAGTCAGAAGTAAAATGCAAAAACCAAACAGCTACTAGTGGCGTGAGGAATAAAGAAGATAATGTAACAGCAGAAACATCAGTTTAGAAATGAACACTGAATAAAGCATACAACACCTGGGCTATTTCAGACTTTCAAAGCCTTCAAACTTCAGCTATTAATTGAGATCATTACGTAAACAATGATGACAATTGGGTTTAAACATTAAATATGGGAAATGAGATGACTGGAACTAAAACTTTCATCTTCTCCTGATAGCATAGTATTTAACCTGATCATAATTCTGGATTAAATCACTATTGAATATAGATCATAACTCACTGCACTTCTGTATGCTGGATATTTATCATGATTCCTATTAAGAGAAAATCAGCACAATGACCAGGGTACTAAACTTTTTTATACCTGGAATCATTGAAAGAAAAAAAGTATTAACATATTTCAATAAGTACATTTAAATATCAAACCATATAAAAATAACCAGTATTTTTTATGTTCAGCATTAGAAATGCATAGACTCACTTTTTTAAAAAGTTTAGCATGCTATTCTAATTTCAAATTCTCATTTTTATAAATTGCCCCCAGTACAGTGAGAACAAACTCTTTCCTTTAAGTATCTCCATTCCTACAAATAGATTCATTACTAATCATAGTTCTTTTACTGGGAGGGGGGAAAAGACAAACAGCTCATCTATAAAGATTAATGCATTGTTCTAAGACGGTTCCTTTATACCACTAGTTGATGGGGGTGAGAGGTATAAACACTAATGAAATGACTAACCAGTCTATTACTAACCAATTCCTAGCCACCAGTTTAATGGAATTTCACCTTCAGGTTTTGCAACCAGGTTTTACGTATATACCATATGAGTAAAGACGCTGGTGCCAACCCCAAGGGTGACAGCAGCCTGATTCAGGAAAGACCATCAGGAGAAGACAGCTGAAATACACACCCCCAAAACTGAAGTCTAAAACATAAGAGAAAAAGAATCTCCAATTACCTATTCTTAAAATTTAATACGACCAAGAGAGAAAAATTCTTTTCAAAAGCTCCTTCTCATATTAAAAAGAAAAACAAGCTTATTTGGTTTCTATTCATCAGTAATATATTTTGTGACTACTTAATATCATCACCAAATTAAACTGTCTATCCCTAAATGAATTCCAAATTTTATAAATGTGTTTTATTCCTAAAGTCCATTAATGGTCTTCTTATCATTACTTAATACATCCGTAAACACTAAGTGTATGTAAAGACTAAATCAAGGCTCCTTTTTACATAATTATCTTAGCCCATAAAAGTTTTCACTAAAAATTAACTCAGCTTATAAAATAAGTAAACAAAGCCCAACCGTATTTCCCAGAATAGTGCTTATATAATTATCACTATTCAAAAGCACAGCATGAGGATATGAGATATAAGCTGGTCCAGTCCATTAGATCTGCTAATTACTGATGGACATTATAAGTTGGCTAGACTTTTGATGTATTCTATCAGGATGTGAGTGTTCAACTGATCACAAAAGGAAAAGCTCTTCTATATGACCTAGCTCTGGCCTTTCAAACATGGAGACACTCAACAGAGTACTTCTAAACTTCCTTAAGCTGTTCCACCTTAAATTTTTTTAGAAGATTCTCTTTCTCCTTGTTTCATTTCCTACTTCAGGGCTTCAAGGCACTGGCAGCAGTCCAAAAGAAGGAGCCAATCAAATAAGTACAACACAACAATGCTTTAGTACTTAAATTTGGATAAAAGCCAGATAAGCACTTGGATGATTACATCATTGCCCTCAAGGGGCAGAGCTGGTCAGCCTTCCAAGCTAAATTAATTTTACACTTTCTCATCGACTACAGAAACTTCTACTCCCTCAACTACCAGAGCCAAAGCACATATTAAGATGGCCTTTAAACAAAACTCAGCAACATATAAAAAAAAAAAGTTTAACTCCAAAATTAAACCATATTGAAGAGAAGTGTTAGGTAACTATAATGTCGATGAATACAGACACATAGACAGTTATACAAATACCTTAGTAAACTCTTATTTCAAAAAAGAAGAGCTTCTTCTTTAACTTTAGAAAGGGAATTCTGAGCATGTAATTACTTAGAAAGAAAGTTAACCCTGTATTATAACAGTCTATAGGACAGCTCAATATTCTCTCAATCATAGAGATAACTAAATGACAAATTAAGAACTTGGGTAGAGAAAACCATCTTGGTTTTGTCATTGTGTTAGGTTATATTCTTACAAACAATTAAAAACTTACTCAAAGGAACAAGACAGACTTCACTCATCTGATTTACCTTCTTTCCATAAACACCTTCTAAGTTTGTATGTTCTTTAAAGTTTTTTCTAAACCTTAAATTTTGTGATCACACTGATTTTAATATACAATTCAGATAACACAGTTTTTTTTTACACAAGAAATTTTGAGAAAAGGTGTGTTTTATGGGGGTAGTGGTGAGGCATAAAGCATCCTACGAATGTTGAAAAACATGAGAAATGATTCAACTATATAACCCCATTTATATATTCACTGAGATGAAAATGAATTACAGATAGCCTTATTGCATTCCAACCATTTATTCAAAATTGCTTACTTTCTCTGTCCTCTTTGTTTTCGTGGTGCTGAGTTTTGTACTTTCTCACAGGTTCCATTGCTGTTGTCATCAATGTCCTTCTTGTTAGAAGGCTGGCTTTTCCACGGCAAGATGAATCCAGGCGTTACTCTAAATTGTTTTAAGTCTCCTTGTCCCAAGGAACTTTTTTCACCACAGTAACAAAAAGCGCAGAGCTGTTCACTAGTTGAAATGAAAAGTAAGAAGAGAAGGAGAAAGTAGTTTTATTCAACTATTTTTAAAGTGACAGGCCAGAGATACTTATGCTTTAAAATTAAATATTACAACTTTAGTGCAAGCTAGGTTTGAGTATGTACAGGCCATAAGAACAATTAAATTTAATAATCAATTATACATTTGCAATTCATTGCATGACTTACTAAAGTAGCGAACCCCACCAAATCAAAAAATTCTACCTTGTACTTAGAAAAATCATTTTATTTTCATCTAATTCAAGAAAATACAAGTAATAAAGAAGGCAGGCTGAGGCCGGGCAGGAGGGGAGGGTTTAACGGCCACTGGACAACAGACTCTGGAAAACCTGTGGTGACAGAGTTTTATTTAAGCACTTGACGGACCATTCTTTATGCATGACGTAGACACAAAACATACTCAAACAAAATGGAGATACAAAAACGTAGATTTGAGTGCCTACTGGATGACTGGAGTAAGGAGTCAGTGATGAGGGGTGTGTGTGAAAGAGCTCAACAGGAGGGAAGAGGGGTAAGTAGGTGGAGCATAGGTGGTGTTAGGGCACCAAAACCGCTGTCCAGATACACGGTGATGGCAAAAGCACAACAATGAGGACTTGTTAAGACGCACAGAACCACAGAAGACAAAGAATGAACCCTCGTGTAAACTATGGTGTTTGTTAATAATAATATATCAATGCTAGTTTATCGATCATAACAAATATTTAGGACACTAAGGAAACTCAGGGAAGGAAGGCAGGCTGGAAATGGGAACACTGTACCCTCTGCTCAATTTTTCTGAAAACCTAAATTTATTCTGAACTGTAACATCTATTAACTATAATAGAATTAACAAGTTAAAAGGCAAAAACAATATATGCTTTTGGAAAAGATGTATAATAAGGAACCTTAGTGGAGAATTAAAAGGACTGCTCCTTAAAGGGGGAACCCTTTCACATTGTCAGTGGGAATGCAAACTGGTACAGCCACTGCGGAAGACGGTATGAAGGTTTATCAAAAAGCTGAAAATAGAACTACCTTATGACCCAGCAATCACCCTCCTGGGTATTTACCCAGAGAGTACAAAAACACTAACTCAAAGGGACACAGGCACTCTCTGCATTTACTGGGCATCAGTTACCACAGACAAGATATGGACGCAGCCCAAGTGTCCACTGATTGATGAATGGATAAATAAGATGTAGTATATACGGAATGGAATACTAGCCATAAAGAAGAATGAAATCTTGCCATTTGCAACAACATGGCTGGAGCTAGAGAGTATTATGCCAAGCAAAGTAAGTCAGAGAAAAACATACCACATGATTTCCTTCACCTGGAATTCTGTTGTTGTTCTGGGGGCTTTTTTGTTTTTAAAGATCACACACATCTTTGACTTTTTATTATGGAAATTTGTGAAGATACAAGAGGAGAATAATAGTTAATAAATACTCATGAATGCACCCATCAGCTTTACCTGTTAGCAATATTTTGTTTTTCTCATTTTATCCATGACCCCTTTTCCTATTTTTGTTATTTATGATGGAGTATTTTATTCAAGTTTTTACTTAAATTCCAGTTAGTTAATAAAAGTGCAGTGTTAGAGGTGCAGAACCTAGTGATTCATCACTTCCTACAACAGTGGGTGCTCATGAGGACAAGTGTCCTCCTTATAATCCCCATCACCTACTTCATGTGCTCCCCACACCCCACATGGCCCCTGCGTAGCGCTCGCATGTTCTCTAGAGTTAGGAGTCTGTTTCTTTCTCAGAAGCATGAGACACTTTGGACTCTGAGAAACAAACCAAAGGTTTTGGACGGGAGGGGGGTGGGCGGATGGGTGAGCCTGCTGGTGGGTACTGAGGGCACGAACCGCATGGAGCACTGGGTGTGGGGCATAAACAAAGAATCTTGGAACACTGAAAAAATAAAATAAATTATTATTTTTTTTAAAAAGTCTGTTTCTTGGTTTGTGTTACTTTTTCTTTTCCCTTTGCGGATATATGGAATTTAAGAAATAAAATATAAAGGGCGCCTGGGTGGCTCAGTTGGTTGAGCAACTGCCTTCAGCTCAGTTCATGATCCCGGAGACCCGGGATGGAGTCCCGCATCGGGCTCCCTGCTCGGCGGGAAACCTGCTTCTCCCTCCCTCACTCCCCCTGCTTGTGTTCCCTCTCTGGCTGTGTTTCTCTCTGTCAAATAAATAAAATCTTTAAGAAGAAAAAAAAAAGTGCTGAATCACTATATTGTACACCTGAAACTAACATGACACTGTATTTTAACGAACTAGAATTTAAATAAAAACTTTAAAAAATACCAGAATAAAGAAGCACAGTATTTCTTAGTTTAAAAAAAAAATTTCAGGGTGCCTAGGTGGCTCAGGCATTAAGCGCCTGCCTTCAGCTCAGGTCGTGATCCCAGAGTCCCAGGTTCAAGCCTCACATCATGCTCTCTGCTCGGCGGGAAGCCTGCTCCTCCCTCTCTCACTCTCCCTGCTCGTGTTCCCTCTCTAGCTGTGTTTCTCTCTGTCAAATAAATAAAATACTTTTTTTTTAAATTTCACTCATTTTGGATTTTTTTGCATTGATTTAAATTTTTTTAAAACATTGTTTTCAGGGACGCCTGGGTGGCTCAGTTGGTTGAGCAACTGCCTTTGGCTCAGGTCATGATCCCGGAGACCAGGGATCGAGTCCCACATCGGGCTCTCTGCTTGGCGGGAAGCCTGCTTCTCCCTCCCTCGCTCCCCCTGCTTGTGTTCCCTCTCTGGCTGTGTTTCTCTCTGTCAAATGAATAAAATCTTTAAAAAAAAAACAAAAAACAAAAAAAACACATTGTTTTCAGGGGTGCCTGGGTGGCTCAGTTGGTTGGGCGACTGCCTTCGGCTCAGGTCATGATCCTGGAGACCCAGGATCGAGTCCCACATCAGGCTTCTCTCACTCCCCCTGCTTGTGTTCCCTCTCTGGCTCTTGTGTTTCTCTGTCA
>PITA01001151.1:112914-123058 GCA_004023965.1 Spilogale gracilis
CCCCCCCCCCCCCTGCCTCTCCCCCTACTCTCACAAATAAGTAAAATCTTTTTTTTTTTCTTAAGATTTTTTATTTATTTATTTGACAGAGAGAAACACAGCCAGAGAGGGAACACAAGCAGGGGGAGCAAGAGAGGGAGAAGCAGGCTTCCCGCCAAGCAGGGAGCCCAACGTGGGACTTGATCCCGGGTCTCCGGGATCATGACCTGAGCCAAAGGCAGTCGCTTAACCAACTGAGCCACCCAGGTGCCCCAGTAAAATCTTTTTAAAAGGTAGTTTTAAAATATCATACTTTTTCCAAAAGATTTTATTTATTTATTTGAGAGAAAGACAGACAGACAGAGAGAGCCCAAGCAGGAGGAGAGGCAAAGGGAGAGGGAGAAGGAGACTCCCCGCTGAGCAGGGAGCCCAACATGGATCTCAATCCCAGGACACTGAGATCATGACCCTAGCTAAAGGCAGAGGCTTAACTGACTGAGCCACCCAGGTGTCCCTTGAAGTACTGACAGTAAATATCTTCACCTTGAATGTCATAGCCAAAACCATCACTCAAATGTGATGGTGGGTAAAAGCAATCCCAGGTTTGTAAGAGCACAAGAATTTTGTCACACAACAGATCCATAGTGAAAATAATTTTAAAGAAATCCTCAAATCACTAAAGACTTGGGAAAAGTTTCAAGAGATGGAAGAAATAAGGACAGTCATCTACATATCTCAGAGTAGTTTATTAACTTTATATGTGGGACAAAGGAAATTTCTGTCTTCACTTTGGGTGCAGAAAGCTGCAAAGAGCTAAATCTCCCCAGACAGTCTACAAATTCACTTTTCTTGAACACATCAGATGCAGAAGTCGCAGCGTAACCAATTCACCTCCACCTAAATGAGAGGCACTCCCAAAAAGAGATGAGGCACAAGCCTCTGCTTCATCTGGGGAAGAGGCCACAGTATGTCATACAAGCAGCCTAAGAATTCAGTGAAATATTTTAACCAAGTGCTAGTCCAAGTGTGAGATAGTGTGAGAACACGTAGTGTCTGAGACCCACAGACACGAGGTGAATTCTAACCCACTCATAAGCCCTGCATAGCACTCCAGATACCCACGCACAGCACTGTGGGCACAGCGACGAGTCTGCAGAGGGGAGCAGAACAGCAGAGTATGGGGAAGGCGCAGAGGGAACATTTAAAGCCTTAGGCCGGTGAGAGGAGGACAGGAAAAATTACCACCTGCAACAGTAAAGACCAAGTGCAGACGGAGGAACGGTGAGAGGGGGCTTTAACCCTAGAGGAGAAGCAAGATTATGTGCTGGACTTGGGCCATCGTAGGTCTCCCCCAGCTGGCATAGAGGCAGGATCACTGAGGACGCACAAGCCCCAAAACCAAAAGGCACAGCGCCTGAGAGCAAAGCTGAATGAGAACAAGAATGTCCTGTGACCCAGTGCTCTGACTGCCACCGTCACACATCACTCGTAAGAAGCAGAACAGCAGGGCAACACACACAACACACTGGGGCATTTTCTTTTCAAATTACGTTTTTCCCAGCCGAGGTATTTACCCAAGTGAAATAAAAACCCCATGTTCACACCAAACCCTGTGAGTATTTATACCAACTGTATTCGTAACTGCCCAAAACTGGAAACTACCCAAATATTCCTAAACTAGGAAATGGCTAAACTGTGGTAGGAACCTCTGTAAAACAGAACCCTGTTCTGCAATAAAAAGAAGGCAACTACTGGCCCATACAGGAACACAGAAGAGTAAAAAGGCATTCACTAAGTTAAAAAGGCCAGAATCAAAAGAACACATACTCTACAACTCCCTTTCTATGTCATCGCAAAGGCAAAACGACAGGGACCTCAGGAAGACAAGCGGCCAGACGAAGCTGGAGTCGGGCCAGCAACAAAGAGGCGTCAGGGACTTCTTCAGCAGACAGGCTGTTCCCTACCTCACCGTGGCGGAGGCTATGTCACTGTATACAACCGTCAACATGCAGAACAGGTGAATTCCACGGTAAATAAATTAGACCTTAACTTTTAAGGGGGGGGGGGGCAGTTAGGAGCCAAGACAGGGGAAACAGAAGTAGGAAGAATATATCTAAAATAACCACAGCATGAGATGCTAGATGCGAGATGCAAACAGATGTGAGAATATAATAAAGCACTTATACTGTTAAGACTAAGAAACCAATTGGAATGGTAAGTTTGAATTCTTTCAAAATTAAATTCAATAGGGTAAAGAGATACGAGGTTTGGGTTTTAAGGGAAACAACCTTAAAAAACAAAATATAATGTATAATAGAAAATAATTATCAATCCAATAGAAAACAGAAAAAAGTGCCTTTACAGAACTCACATGGTAAATAATCACATGATTAAATAATCAAATCAACTGAGAAGTAACAAGTGCTGAGAAAAATAAAGCAGGGGGACACCTGGGTGGCTCAGTTGGTTAAGCAGCTGCCTTCAGCTCAGGTCATGATCCTCAGGTCCTGGAATTGAGCCCCGCACTGGGCTCCCTGCTTGGCCAGGAAATCTGCTTCTCCCTCTCCCTCTCCCTATACCCCCACTGTTCATGCTCTGTGTCTGTCTCTCAAATAAATAAAGTCTTTGAAAAAAAAAAGAAAAGAAAAAGAAAGCAGCACTAATGGGTAAAGTATATCGGGGACTATTTTATTTTAACACAGTTATGTGTGTTACTTATTTAAGACAGTTCTTAGCTATCACACTAAAGGAGCACTCCCAGGGAGGGAGCAGGGATACCAACATGGGGTTCATGAGCACACAGATAGAACTGAGCCATCACACTGAAGGAGCACTCCCAGGGAGGGAGCAGGGATACCAACATGGGGTTCATGAGCACACAGACAGAACTGAGCCGGCACACTGAAGGAGCACTCCCAGGGAGGGAGCAGGGATACCAACATGGGGTTCATGAGCACACAGATAGAACTGAGCCGTCACACTGAAGGAGCACTCCCAGGGAGGGAGCAGGGATACCAACATGGGGTTCATGAGCACACAGACAGAACTGAGCCGGCACACTGAAGGAGCACTCCCAGGGAGGGAGCAGAGATGAAAGTGTACATGCTGAAAACTTCACGGAGGACCCCAATGTTATCAATGCAGGGAGTCTCTGCAGAACCCAGTGAAAAAGGAGGAGGCAAGGGTGTCAAAAGCAAAAGAAAGAAAAAATTTCAAAAAGAAAGAGAGTGTTCAACTGATAAATGATTTTACAGTTTTATTCATGTCTTTCACAGAAGGTCTAAAAAACTCCAGGACTTTAAAGCTAAAGCCTACACAGATAGGTTATAATGTCCTCTGTTTCGTTTTTTTTTTTAAGAATGAAGAAAGAGTAAGGAACAAGAGTATAAAAATTTACAGGTAAATATCAAAAATCAATCCTTATACTAAAAGCTGGAGTGATTTCTTTGGCGAAGACTGAGGATACTCAGCGGGTCTGCAGAGAGAGGGGGAAAACTGGTCTACAATCACCTAAGCGCACAGACACACTCTACCCCAGCAACACACAGAGGCATCAGCCATAAATCTAAGACTACTAAATAATAAAATTGCATCCATATTTACATAGCAAGCTTGTACCCTGAAGTCTCTCCAGAGCCAGCTCCCCACCTGTCTCTAACCCCCGATCCAGCTGCACTCATTCTCTGACCTGATTTTGGCTTCCACGCCAACAGAGACCAGGGGGCTCGCAGCTTCCTCAGACACGCATCGCTGAAGGACTGGGATCTGCCGTTTGCTGTTGCCCACTTCTGCTTCAGCATCCTCTTCTGCAGACTGTTCTTTGATTTCTGCTTAAAAGTGAACAAGAGGATATAAAAAGTCATTTTCACATTTACATCAGTCTTTGGTGAATTTATCCGTAAAGCATACACGGCACGGGAACAAGATTCAAAGCGCAATGGCAGCACTTAACTAATACAGGGAAAGTTTATGTATGTAACAGCATGGGTTTTCTTTACTCTCTATTGCAGCACGATCATCCAAATAATGTTGAAACACGGCAGACTGTTCTTTTTGTGCACCTTACAACTGACTCAGTGGGGTTTCATATTTCATATTTCTTAACAGTAATAACTGTTAAGAACCTTATTTGTGGGGCGCCTGGGTGGCTCAGACGGTTAAGCCTCTGCCTTCAGCTCAGGTCATGATCTCAGGGTCCTGGGATCAAATCCCACACTGGGCTCTCTGCTCAGTGGGGAACCTGCTTCCCTCTCTTTCTCTGCCTGCCTCTCTGCCTATTTGTGATCTCTGTCAAATAAATAAATAAAATCTTTTTAAAAATTGATTTAAAAAAAAAAAGAACCGGGGCGCCTGGGTGGCTCAGTTGGTTGAGCGACTGCCTTCGGCTCAGGTCATGATCCTGGAGACCGGGGATCGAGTCCCACATTGGGCTCCCTGCTCGGCGGGAAGCCTGCTTCTCCCTCTCTCACTCCCCCTGCTTGTGTTCCCTCTCTGGCTGTGTTTCTCTGTCAGATAAATAAAATCTTTAAAAAAAAAAAAAAGAATCTTATTTCTAAGATTATAGCAGTTCATCTATAGAACAAAAGTATTTCAAAGTGACTCACTTAAGGAAAGGTTCTTCACAATTTATAAATAAAACTATTATTCACTTAAAACAATCATTACAGGGGCGCCTGGGTGGCTCAGTTGGTTAAGCGACTGCCTTCGGCTCAGGTCATGCTCCCGGAGTCCCGGGATCGAGCCCCGCATCAGGCTCCCTGCTCAGCAGGAAGTCTGCTTCTCCCTCTCTCACTCCCCCTGTTCCCTCTCTAGCTGTGTTTCTCTCTGTCAAATAAACAAAATCTTTAAAAAAAAAAAAAAATCATTACAGCCCTTAATTCATACTCATCCTCAAGGTAAATAATTGAAAAGAACATACCTTGACTCCAGTGCCTTTTTATTTACCCTCAAGACTCCAACCCCAAATGCCTCACACACACTTTCTTAGGACTCAAGTTAACAAATACTGTCTCCCATAATATCATGCATCTCTTTAAGAACAATCTAGCCCCTCTCAGAGACTGCACCACAGGACAGGAACAGGCACTGTCCCCTCCACCAGTGCTCCTGATGCAATTCCACGCTCCAGTCGGTCCTTCTTTCCCAACTAGAAATTTACTTAGACCTTTCCACACCACCACCCCAAACCAAAGAAACAATTACAAAGCACTTAGTCTTCAACTCTTCCTGTCTTTCCTTCCTTTTCCCAATGAAACTGACGAGATGGGACTTTGGAGAGGCCACACTCCATTACCTTCCTAATGGGCATCCTCCCACTGCAATGCTGTTCTCCCCACCACCACGGACAGCAACAGAATAAACAATCCAGGGGCTAAGTGCAAGTCTTCAAACTTTCTAGGCACGAAGGACAACCTCCTCCTCCGTGAAACGCTCCCCGCTTTCATCAGCAGAAGCAGTGGATTACTACAGGCTCCAGAGTTATCAAGACCTGCTCTCCAGAACCAGTCGTACCAACTGCTGTCTATACAATTTATGTAAAGTCATCTAAAATTCTCCACCATTGGGGCGCCTGGGTGGCTCAATCAGTTAAGTGTTTGCCTTTGGCTCAGGTCAGGATCCCAGTGTCGTGGGATTGAGCCAAGTGTCAGGCTCCCCACTCTGGCAGGAAGCCGGCTTCTCCCTCTTCTGCTCCCCAGGCTTAAGTTCCCTCTCTAGCTGTCTCTCTCTATCAAATAAGTAAAATCTTAAAAAATTAAAATTCTCCATCATCTCACCTGCAAAACCAAAAAGCTACACTGTCTCTCTCAAGGTTGCTAACAAAAGTTAAATGACCTAATATCTGTCTCTTCAGCTGGTTTCTTTTAGACCTCCAAATGTGGGAATAGCCCTCAGGATGTCCTTTATGTTCTCTCTCTTCCTAAAGAACTTAATGATTATCCAGGTTTTAACAGTCTCATCTAGACCTCATGGTCATCAGCTGACATTTGTAGACCTGGCTCGTCTCCGGAGTTTCTGACCACCCTTCAACTGCATTCTGGACACATTCAGCAGCTGGGACACTAAATCCCACACCAAATTTGATCTCACATCTCTCAGATCAGCTCTGCACTCTGACTTTTCTATTTCTGTAACTATCAAAGTCTCCTAAAAATCATAATGAAGTTTAGGTAAGTGTTTTGACAAGTAATTTTGAGAACTGTTAATTGTTCAGTTAGAAAAACTACAAATAATTATAAGTCTTGTCAAATCATGAAATGAATGATGAAATAAAGCATCAGACAGTTTTGGTTCTCCTACTTAAAATAACATTGCTTTTTCTTAAGTTCAAATAGTAAAGTTGACCATAAATCAATGCTTATGGGCTTATTAATCATGTGTTCTGTCCTGTCTAACCCTAGCCACAAAACTGAGACAGAGTACCTAAAATCAAATCTACAAATATAACGCATATTTGTATCAAAGGATTATAAAAAGATTTGCAAACTTTACCATATTAAAATACTAAATTTCTATATAACAAATCATAAACAGAATGAAAAAGTACATCATGGATTGAAAGAAAATACATGTGATTTGTGTCCACAAATGGGCATTCAAATCTAGAATATGTAAAGAACTGGGCGCTTGGGTGGCTCAGTGGGTTAAAGCCTCTGCCTCGGGCTCTCTGCTCGGCATGGAGCCTGCTTCCTCCTTTCTCTCTGCCTGCCTCTCTGCCTACTTGTGATCTCTCTCTCTCTGTCAAATAAATTAATAAAATCTTTAGAATATGTAAAGAACTTTATATCATGAAACATGAACAAGGTACATTACCCTGTAGAAAAATGGACAGAGGATAAAATCGATACCCTCTTAGCTACTGACTTCATTTTTTACAGCTAATCGTGGCAAGTTCTCACCAATACAGTAGGACCAAAACTGACGATGGACCTTCTAACAGGAAGGGATTTGCTGTAGACTAAGTTATGTTCCCTCCTTCCTGTGGACAGGAACACCGGCACATCAGCAACCCAGACGCAGTGCTACAGATGAGAGCACCGCTCTCGTGAAGGGCAGAAAAACAAGATGAAAGGAGCCTAGGTCCACTAAACAACCACAGGTAGAAAAGAGGCCAGAAACTCTCACTTTCAGAAATACTGCATGAAAAAGAAATTAATCTATTTACACCACTGCTGTATTTTGGGGTCTTTGTTTACCACATTTTAACCCATGCCTCAATTAACACAGGAGTGAAGAACTGCCATAACAAACACTTAAAATGTGGGCTTGTGATCGGGCAATGAGAACAGTGATACCGGAGTTTGGAAATCAACTGACCCTTTGTATCTGTATCAAAATATTTGGTAAATCTGTGACCTGCAATAACTTGGAAAGCACACCAGGTACCTCCAGAGCCAATAGGTCTAGGGAGAGCATCTGGTAAGACCCAAAAGTATTCTTTGTTGCCTGCCCCCTAAGTGCTTTTATAACCAAAGACAGAAGTGACACGGTTCTACTAGACAGATTCCCTCTGCCTATTGTATTCAAAACACTATAAAACGTCCATATATAAAAATGTCCTTAAGGAAGCATTTCATTTCTATCCAGAGATGCCCTGAGCACATGGGGAATACGCTCTTTTTGCACCACTCCTCTTACTAGGTAATCAGGAAGGATGAGAGTTAAGATAAGAGAAGTAATCAGAAGAGTACCTCAGAAGCTTATAGATCCTGAGCGCCTTGGACCAGAGTCACATGCCATTAAACCGCCCTGGAGGCACTTTTCTCCTAAGGGGCAGCTCTGTTAGCCTCCAACACTAATCCGCACTCCCTCCAACAAGGGCTAGCCCACGGGCTCTCCCGTATATGCTGCTACCCCCCACTTCCCACCTCTCATCAAAATTCTTCTCCAGGCAAACTGTAGCACAAGCCAAACTACGTCCTTCTTTTGATATCCCTCAAAAGGAAAATACATAACACTTTCAGTATTTTTTAGAAGCTTTTGTTGCTTATAATTAAGGGGGAAACCAGTAGGAAAACCATCTCGCTCAGTGTCTCTGCTCTGGCTCGCTCTCTCCCTCCTCTTCTCTCAAATTTGATCAGAGATGGCAAGGTCAAGCACAGCTGTTCCTGGTAGGTTAGTAGGTATTCGGGCACACAACCTTTAGAAAGTAGGCTCCCTGCATTTCAGAGGGACAGAAAACAGATTCAGACTCAAGGGAGGGTTTTTGTTTTTGTTTTTTTCCTAATGGGATCCTGATCAGGCCTGATTCGCAAACAGAGTAATAGTAAGGCAGGCTTCATGAGTTCATCCTGTTCTCCTTTTGCTTCCAACTGTAACTGCTACTGGGTCTGCTTGTGATCCTAGGATCTGCTAAACACAGAGTAGGGATTGATGGGTTCGGGCTAGATTTTCGGTTTGAATTTTGTTTTTGTCCTTTGGTTTTTAAGGAATAAGGAGAAATAAAGAGGAATCTTATGACTGCCTCCTAGGGAGCAGTTCCAGCCACAAAACAGAAACAGAAAAAAGTATCCTGAAGTATGTGAAACTAAATATAATGATAGAACCTATCTTTTTTAATTGTCACTCTTCGTTTAGTAGAATAAATTAGATCTTACTGTCAGAGTCAAGCCAGGACAGTTAGACAAAGGTTTATGCCTTTCTCTCTCCTAGCCCAAGTCTTCATAGAAGAATGTGAAACGGAGTGCTCTGGTTGGAAACAATGTCACCCAAATATCCAAGCAGAGATGTGAAGCAGAGATGCTCTGGTGAAAGGACTGTCAACTCACTGACAATGACGAGCAGCGTTCTGATGCCCGGACTTGCTTATCCAGCCTGGAACAGCCTCTTGTGCCTGAGCCGAGACCAGAAAAGCTAGCCATTCCACCAATAAAGTAGCCCAGGCTCGGCTACTCTGCTGCTCCGTGGAGTTTTTGCCTTTCATGGCATCCCATTCATTGAAATGCCTAACAGTCTAAAACTGTGAAAGAGGAGTTAAGCAGGCACTTTTTACATTTTAAAAAAATTCCATGTTATATTTTTTCTTTGATATAACATATTCCATTTATCTTTCTCCTACTTTGAACCTCCCCTAAAATAAAGGCAATGCTGCTTGGTCACAAAATGTTTTAAAGCCAGAAGAGTCCACGCTGACCATGCGGATGACAGAGACATGATTTTATCAGCGGCCCCACCTGTGTTTAATCTTGAACCACTAGATGGCACCTGTGCAGAGGTAACGATCCTGAAGAACCCTCTGAGGCAAAAGGAAGCTCCTAAGAGCACCTGAATGGTCCCTGCCTGTCCCTCAGGGGCCTGGCGGAAGTGCCCTGCAGATCTCTGGGGCTACACCAGTAAATCAGTTCTAATCTCTGCCCCTAAACAATGCCACGCCTCCCATGACTCTTACTTAGAGTCCCAAACAGTTGCTTCTGTGAATCAACAGCAAAGGCTGTTTTACTTTGGGGTATTAGTTAAAATCAAAGGCTTGGAATCAGGCCGTCCAGAATCTGCAATTGCAAGCCATGCAAAGTGAACAAGTTAGCTCATCTCAATTTCAGTTCGTTAATCATTTAAAAGATGGCTAAACCACCTAGAATAAAACCATCTTCAGGATTAAAATAGATAATACATGTAAAGCACCCAGGCCAATGCCTTAAGTATATGGTAAGGAGAGTTACACGGTTGCTATTCTGATTCTCCACACTCACACATGATATTCTATCTATTTCCTTTCCTATCTAGCTGGGTATCACCCACTACGACACCAAACGCTTGACGTCAGAACACACATTAATACATTATATTGTGGGAAGTAAGAAGAATAAAGAGAACACTTACTTAGCAGCTTCTGGCTCTCTGCTGAGGAGTTTTACTTTAAGTCATTACTTCAGAATGATTTTTTTATCAAACAAAACTTTGAGTAACTACTGTGGAACACGTTCTTTTTAAATAGTAGCCAGTGTTTATAAGAGGGTCAGGACTTCCGTCCTCAGCGGGGCTAGTCAGGAGACTGGTGAGGACAGCACCCGGCCACGTGGGCGCCCAGGTGCGTGGAGCCGGGCGGAGGCGGGAGCACAGCCAGGAGGGCTTCGAAAGGGCACGCGGGGCCCGACTGACCCGGAAAGCCGTGGAGAGGTGCGTGCCCCATAGTTCTCCGTTAATTCTTCTCTTTTAAAAAAAAGAACAG
>PITA01001151.1:123158-202869 GCA_004023965.1 Spilogale gracilis
GGACGCCTGGGTGGCTCAGTTGGTTAAGCCTCTGCCTTCGGCTCAGGTCATGATCCCGGAGACCCGGGATCGAGTCCCATATCGGGCTCCCTGCTCGGCAGGAAGCCTGCTTCTCCCTCTCTCACTCCCCCTGCTTGTGTTCCCTCTCTGGCTGTGTTTCTCTCTGTCAAATAAATAAAATCTTTAAAAAAAAAAAAAATAAAAAAAAAAAAATAAAAAAAAGAACAGCAATATCTGACATCTTATCCTCATTTACAAGATAAGGAGGCTAAAGTCAGGAAGTTAAACAAGGGGGAGATGACCCAGCTAAGAGGAAGCACAGTGGGGGTGGACAGCCAGGCTGCCCCCCACTCTCTCTTTCTCTCATGGAGCACAGAGGTTTACGAATAGATTACGGTTAAAGGGAAACATTAATATTTTACTAGCACCATGTTACTGAGGAAACATTTCTTGAATATGAAGAATATGAAATGAAAAATAAAAATGCAGCGTATTTCTATATATTTTTAAAGCCATGGGCGCTTGGGTGGCTCGGTGGGTTAAAGCCTCTGCCTTCGGCTCAGGTCATGATCTCAGGGTCCTGAGATCGAGGCCCGCATCGGGCTCTCTGCTCGACAGGGAGCCTGCTTCCTCCTCTCTCTCTGCCTGCCTCTCTGCCTACTTGCCATCTCTCTCTGTGTCAAATAAATAAATAAAATCTTTAAAAAAAAAAAAAAAAGGCATGCTGAGTAAAATTATCCAGTAAAGAGAGCATCTACCTCACAGCCAAGGTCATGGAAATAATACATTTTAATTTTGGACAATTAAGAAATTACTTCCCTCAGGGTTAAGTAATTTTTTTGTATTTATCCTAAAATGTATTCGGTAAACTCACCAACCTCACAGAACAGACTGCCAGATGTCAAAAATGTTCCAGAGTCTACTTATGGCCTCCTATTAATACATAACATATTCTTTCAAAGAACCTGTAATCTGAATAAATTTTTAAAAATGTATTTATTTAGGGGCAACCTGGGTGGCTCAAGCAGTTGAAAGCATCCAACTCTTGGTTTAGGCTCAAGTTAAGATCTCAGGGTCCTCGTCAGGCTCTGCACTAAAGCACGGAGTCAGCCTGAGACCCATTCTCTTTCTCCCTCTACCCTACCCCCACGTAAAAATAATTTTAAAAAATAAATAAAATAAAAATTTAAATTTATTTACTTAATGAGGTATTCTAGGATCTTGGGAAGGAAAAATCCATCTTTATTTTTTTATAACCTTTAAAATTTAGAATCCTAAAAACTCATTTCATTATGAATATATTATGCACAACTAGAATCATACAGCAACAACTACGTCTCTGTCACCAACACAAAGCAGGCAATTTCTTATCACATTCAGTGTTTGCAGATATCGCACAATATCATTTACCCTCATCATGACTTGAAAATTATGGTAATTTTTAAAATTAAATAAGGATTTATAACTTAAGTGTAAATTTTAAAAAGCACATTATGAAATTACAAATTTGGCTTTTTACCATTTTGATATTTCAACATAATCATTTATCTTTGCAATCTTATGCATTTTATTCATTTAAAGACATTATCTGGAAAAGAGCCCGGCAAAGGTGCCGATGACACCGCCCTGACTGTGCACTCCACAGAAACAGGCCTCTATCTGTTTCACAAACTATTCCAAACAAAATCTGGATAGCGTCCAATAACTGTTGATTAATCACAGGTGATATAATTAATATCAAGCAAGCAAACAAATCTTACCACATACATGAATATAAAGAACCACAAAAAGCACAGAGAAAAACATACAAAATATTTTAAACAGGCTGGTATCTACTAATTATGTTAGTGAGCACTAACACACTTTCTTATCCAAACAAGCCTGCTTCTGTGCTTTAGTCAAACATTAAATAGAATAAAAATGATTTCTCTCTCCTAACTTCCCTCACCTCCACAAAATGGTGATACCTTTCATGCTTCCTTTATATTAAGACTACAGAACAAAACATATCTAAAAAATTGTGTCATCACACCCTTTCCTTCTTTTGAACAGCGGTGGTCAAAATAAGCCTCCATTCTGACAGTTCTATTTTACATTGTTTGTATCTTACTGAATCTAGTGTATCCACAATATTCAAAATGGGTTGTATAGCTATTAGCACTATATCAGAGAGAGTTACCCTACCTTTATTCACTAAACTACTTAAAGTATTGACACTGACTAATATAATATGAATATAGTCACTACTTTCACAGAGCCATGTAAAGATCTAAAATGAGAGCAACCAAAAATACAGAAAAATGTGAAATACTGGTCTTCTCTTAAGAGTTAACACTTTAAGGCTAACTTAGTCTCTTTATACTTATCCATAGTTCTATAAATTTTCACAAATATGCATCACTGTTATAATTTTCATGTGAGTTTTAGAAATGCAGTGCACAAAGATTGAGTCCAACAGTTATCAAGAGCCAAAGAAGACACTGATGTTAATTACGATAGTAATTGTTAAAATTCAACTGCTCTCTGGATGTTTTATTTAGTTATTAAAAGCATTTTGTTTCGGGGTGCCTGGGTGGCTCAGTTGGTTGGGCGACTGCCTTCGGCTGAGGTCATGATCCCAGAAACCCGGGATCGAGCCCCACATCGGGCTCCCCGCTCCGCCAGAAGCCTGCTTCTCCCTCTCTCACTCCTCCTGCTTGTGTTCCCTCTCTCGCTGTGTTTCTCTCTGTCAATTAATAAATAAATACTTTTTTGTTTTTTTTAAGGGGGGGCACCTGGGTAGCTCAGTTGGTTGGGCGACTGCCTTCGGCTCAGGTCATGATCCCGGAGACCCGGGATCAAGTCCCACATCGGGCTTCCTGCTCAGCGGGAAGCCTGCTTCTCCCTCTCTCACTCCCGGTGCTTGTGTTCCCTCTATGGCTGTCAAATAAATAAATTTATTCCCTCTGTCAAATAAATAAATTTTTTTAAAAAGGCATTTTGTTTCATTTCTTATATGACTTTTGTAAAGTGTGTTATTAATGGATATTCATTGTTTGCAACTAATACAAGAAACTAGAGGCACTTGGTGGCACAGTTGGTTAAGTGACAGACTCTTGGTTTCATTTCAGGAAGTGATCCTAGGGTCATAGGATCGAGCCCCACACCTGACCCCGCACTCAGCGGAGAGTTTGCTTGGGACTCTCTCTCCCTTCTCCCTCTGCCCCGCTCCTCCATGTGTGCTCCCACTCCTTCTCTCAAATAGATAAATCTTAAAAAAACAAACAAACAAAAAAAACCACCAAGGAACTAAAATAAAACCAATGGGTTACAACATACATCTTCACCATATAATAGTTATGTACGGGAATCTTAATCTTCTGAGCCTTATTTTTATTTAGGCTTAATAATTCAATGCGGAGACTATGAAAAGAATACTTAAAAGAAAACTTTCATGGCTAATTCTCAGTAAATGCTTACTATGTCCTAGGCAATGCTATAAGTGATTAACATATGTTAACTCATTTAAACGTTACAACAACCATATGAAGACAGCTTCTAAGTCTGAGATTTAACACAAGCTAATAAGTTAGTCTCTTACTGTTCCATAGATGCAGGCAGAAAACACAGACTCCTGGATCAAAGACAAAGGACTTCATTACTTACGGCACAGCAAGTAGCACAAACACTAGGATACTGCTGTCAGTTTCCCTGTGGTCCCCAAATCTTATGGGGTACACACCACAGGCCCAAATGAATGCCTGTAACTTGCAGTGAACTACATTACAAGGAAGGAACAAAGAGCACAGGGAACCCACTGCTTTTATAGTAAGCGATACACATGCCTGCTCTTCGTCCCAGAGGGACAGTGCCTCATTCTTCAAGGCTATTCACGGTGAACAGAACTCTGAGAAACAGCCCAGATGAGGAACAGTCAAGGCCTTCCATTCTTGGCATACACACCAGGATATGTCAAGTGCAAGAGACCATGGAGACATATCTCCCAAAAGTAGTGGCTATCACCATCTCCATGTTACAGATAAGAAAGCAAGGTAAGAGATGAAGGAACTTTACTCAAGAATACAAATAGTAGAAGGGTGCCTGGTTGGCTCAGTTGGTAGAGCATGCAGTGCTTTATCTCAGGACTGTAAGTTCATCCCCCACACTGGGTGTAAAAATTTCTTTTTTTTTTAAAAAAAAAAGGGGGGGTGCCTGGGTGGCTCAGAGGGTTGATCCTCTGCCTTTGGCTCAGGTCATGATTTCAGGGTCTTGGGATCAAGGCCCACATCGGGCTCTCTGCTCGGCGGGGAGCCTGCTTCCCCGTTTCTCTGCCTGCCTCTCTGCCTACCTGTGATCTCTGTGTCAAATAAATAAATCTTCAAAAAAAAAAATACAGTTAGAGAAGCCTGGATTCCGACGCAGGCAGTCTGGCTCCAGAGCTGAAACTGCTCACCACTACTGTGTTGAAGTGTGTGTGAAAAGTGTGAGCTGGAGTGAAGAAACTAGAGAAAACAAAATCACTGCAGAACTGCAAACGAGAGGACCCGAATAAAGCAACAATTCTGAAAACGTTAGTATGTGTAAGACCAACTATAGAAAACACACAAAAAATTCTAAAAACAGTAGAAGTGATAAAGGAAGATGAATAACACAATGTACATACTTACTACTACCTCACAAAGAAAACTGAAGGGAAAAAGTATTCAAAGATTCTAAGGAAGAAAACATTCTAGAAACGAAGGCAGGACCAAACCTGTGGATTTAATCTGCAGGTCAAAACAGCAGAACAAAATGAACTGCCCACCTGTCCCAGTCCTTCACAGAAGCAGATAAAAAGTAAAGAAGCAGATGAAGGATCTCTACATCATCATCTGTAAATGGGGCCTATGTAATGGACATCACAGTTGCCATTTTTGGCACCCTTCTTATGCCTCTGACCCGGAAGCCATCATTTTCTTTCCCTTCTCATCTCTAGGAGCGAGCTCTGACTGATATACTGGGATTCCACACACTACCTTACTTTTGAAACGGACTGGGTTAGAGACAGACATATGATCTAAATAAAGTGGTCCTAGAATTCTGTTTAGCTGATACACATACATGCTCCCTCTGCTCTGATAGGGACAAGGAACAGTGCAGCCTGTCTGCCAAGACTGCAGGCAGCCACCTCCCATCCAGGGCAGCCACAGAACGAAGCTGACTTAAAGAAAGGAAAGAAAGCAAGTGGGGGGGGAGGGAAGAAAACAAGAAACACACACAAAGAAAGAAGAATGGAAAAGAAAAGAAAAAGGCAGAGAGATGCAATGAACCAGGCACTTTGTGACAAGAGTAAGCCTGAATTAGGTCACCTTAAACCCATCTCACCTCTGAACCTGACAGTGTATGACCCACAGATTTGCTTCTTTCTTGGAGTTTGAGTTATTTTATGTTAATTTAATAACAATATACTAGCTGACTAAATATAACAAATGGATACCAAGTTTCATATACCATACAAAGGGACAAAAGCAAGTATACATTCTATTCAATGCCCAGAAAAATTTACATAAGCCAAATACTACGATTCAAAGAAAACTCCATAGAATATCTATTTTCACTAATAGCAAACTAAGTAATTTGGAAAAATCTCCCACTGAAGACAAATAAGAAAGTTGAGAGAAATAATTTAAAAGTAAACAAGTCTTACAAGCAACAAAAAAACTAACAAGGTAGTGAGGAATCACAAAGGAAGCTCTCTTCTTCTCATGGAGAGAAGCCCTGAGTATGGCCAGCTGAGCATTCAGGGCCATACTGCCATGAGGGTGTCAAGAGACTTGTGGATGGTTCTGAAGGTGACAACCACCAGAGAATGTGGGCTCGGGAACAGCAGGAGCCCCAAAGGGCTGGACGTTAAGAATAAGACGGAACTAGAAATAAAACAATGTTTGGCAAGACTTCTGCACAACTGCCTCACGTTCCTCAAACAAAAACATAGTCATGAAACCGAACTGAGGTAGTCCTACATTACTAATGCCCTTGAGGTACCTGGGGAGAAAAAAATCAGAAAAACGATCTTTGGAAGAAAAAAACATAAATTTACTTCTAAATATAAACTGTCAAACACATTATCCAGTGCACAAACATAATTATAAGAGGATACAAGACAACATGTGCAATAAACAGAAACAATGGAACCAGAAAGCTCCAGATCAAACAAAAACTCTAATCAATCGTATTTACTATGTTGAAAATAATGAAACCAGGCATTAAAACCTTCAGGACAGAGCTAGCATTCATAAAAAGTGATGCTGCAATTTGAAAGATAATAGTAGGGGCGCCTGGGTGGCTCAGTTGGTTAAGCAACTGCCTCCGGCTCAGGTCATGATCCCAGAGTCCAGGGATGGAGCACACATCGGGGTCCCTGCTCGGCAGGAAGCCTGCTTCTCCCTCTCTCACTCCCCCTGCTTGTGTTCCCTCTCTAGCTGTGTTTCTCTCTGTCAAATAAACAAAATCTTTAACAAAAAAAAAAAAAAGAGAGAGAGAGAGAGAGAAAGAAAAGAGAAGAAGGAATAATAAAATTAATACCCAAGCCTAGGAAAAACACTACAAACCACGTTGAAGGACATATCAGCTTAATCCTCTTTTTTTTTTTGGTGTAAGTAAATATTTGCTCCATAAGTTAGAAAGGAAATCCACAAAAATTCCTACACCTGACCTGATACAAGTAAGTGAAATTCAGCACAACTGCAGAGAACAAGGCAAACATATAAAAATAATTCATATTTTCATACATTAGCAATGTACAAGGAAAAACCACTTAAAATGTATCATTTATTGGGGCACCTGGGTGGCTCAGTTGGTTAAGCGACTGCCTTCGGCTCAGGTCATGATCTCAGAGACCTAGGATTGAGTCCCACATCGGGCTCCCTGCTCGGCGGGAAGCCTGCTTCTCCCTCTCTCACTCCCCTTGCTTGTGTTCCCTCTCTGGCTGTGTTTCTCTCTGTCAAATAAATAAAATCTTTAAAAAAAAAAAAAAATGTATCATTTACAACAGCTCACCCCAAAATGAAATAATCAGTATAACCCTAAGAAAATATGCAGAGGATCTGTATTAAAATAAATTACAAAACACCAATGAAAGAAATCAGAGACGTCCCAAATGAAGAGACACAGCTAAGTACATGGAACAGAAGACTCAACATAGTAAAGATGTCAATTCTTGGGGCACCTGGGTGGCTCAGTGGGTTAAGGGTCGCCTTTGGTTCAGGTCATGATTCCAGGGCCCTGGGTTTGAGCCCTGCATCGCGCTCCCTGCTCCAGGGAAAGCCTACTTTTCCCTCTTCCTCTGCCTGCCACTCTGCCTATTTGTGATCTCTCTTTCTCTCTCAATATCTCTCTCTCTCGCAAAAATAAATAGAATCTTAAAAAAAAAAAAAGTCAATTCTTCCCAGACTGATCTACAGGCTTAACAAAATTTCAATTAAAACTCCAGCAGGGGGGACGCCTGGGTGGCTCAGTTGGTTGGGTGGCTGCCTTAAGCTCAGGTCATGATCCCGGAGATCCGGGATCGAGTCCCACATCGGGCTCCCTGCTCCGCAAGAAGCCTGCTTCTCCCTCTCTGTCTGTGTTTCTCTCTGTCAAATAAATAAACTCTTAAAAAAATTTTAAAAAAAGACCCCGCAAGGGGGTGACTGGGTGGCTCAGTTGGTTAAGCGACTGCCTTTGGCTCAGGTCATGAACCCGGAGACCCAGGATCGAGTCCCACATCAGGCTCCCTGCTTGGCAGGAAGCCTGCTTCTCCCTCTCTCACTCCCCCTGCTTGTGTTCCCTCTCTGGCTATGTTTTTCTCTGTCAAATAAATAAAATCTTTATTAAAAAAAAACAAAAACAAAAAAAACCAGCAGGACTTTAAAAAAAAAGATGATTCTAAAATTGATATGAAAAAAACAAAAGAAAAAAATGGCTAAAATAGTTTTGAAAAAGAATAATAAAATTGGTAGACTAACACTTATAAAAACCCATTTATAAAAAAAAAAAAATCAAAAAACAAAAAGCAAAAAAAAAACCAAACCATTTATACACAAAAACCGAAACTGTTCATAGTTCTTTGGCTAGCCAAAAACTGGAAACTACCCAAATGTCCTTCAACAGGTGAATAGTTACACTACAAACTGTGGTACATCCACACAAAGTACTATCACTATGCAATAAAAATGAACAAATATATTGATACATATGACAACCTGGATGACTCTCACAGGTATTGAACTAAATGAAAGAAAGATTACACTTTGTATGATTTCACTGAGAATTTTTTAAAAGATCTAAAAATGTTTTTAATCGGTCTCTACACCCAACATGGGGCTTGAATTCACAACTCCAAGATCAAGAGTTGCATGTTCCACTGACTGAGCCAGCCAGGAGCTCCTAATTTCATTTAAAGGGCATCATTCTCAGAGACAAAATTATAGTGAGAGAGAACAAGTCAGTAAATGACAGGGCTTGGGGGAGGGGGTAAGACAGGACTTTAAAGAGAAGGCACAGGGGTGCGTAGGTGGCACAGTTGATTAAGTGTTCAATTCTTGGACATTTCAGATCACGTCATGATCTCAGGGTCATGGGATCAAGCCCCATGTTGGGCTCCACACACAGCACACAGTCTGCTTAAGACTCCCTTCTCCCTCTGATGCCCCCCACTCTTTTTCTCTCTCTCAAATAAATAAATCTTAAAAATAAAAATAAAAATAGGGGCACCTGGGTGGCTCGGTCATTTAGCACCTGCCTTAGGCTCGGGTCATGAACCCAGGATCCTGCAATTGAGCCCGCATCAGGCTCCATGCTAGACAGGAAGCCTGCTTGTCCTTCTACCACTCCCCCTGCCTATGTTCCCACACTTGATGTCCTCTCTGTCAAACAAAAAATAAAATCTTAAAAAAAAAAAAAAAAAAAAGATTAAAATAAAATAGCACAAACGAGCTTCGGAGGTAATGAAAAAAAAGTGTAACAAAGCCAAACAAAAACTGCTCAGGGTTTTTAGTAATAAGCTTTGCTTCCAGATCTACTAGACTTGTTCAGAAATAAATGCAAAGGGGGCGTCTGGGTGGCTCAGTTGGTTGGGCAACTGCCTTCAGCTCAGGTCATGATCCCGGAGACCCGGGATCGAGTCCCACATCGGGCTCCCTGCTCGGCGGGAGGCCTGCTTCTCCCTCTCTCACTCCCCCTGCTTGTGTTCCTCTCTGGCTATATTTCTCTCTGTCAAATAAATAAAGTCTTTAAAAACAAAACAAAACAAAAAACCTTTTAAAAAAAAAAAAAGAAAGAAAGAAATGCAAAGTCCACTAAAAATCCCTCGCCATTGAAGTAAGTAAGGTACAAACACTTCTGGATATGTAAAAGCTCTAGAGAAATAGGCTTAGTGAAGTCTAATAACCAGGGCAGAATTTCTGAAAAAGGGGTAGGGTAGGCATTCATTATGAAGAAGTGATTCTTATAAAAAGACTTGGGTAATTGAGAGACTGATCTACACAAAACGAAAGCCAAGACACAAGCATGCACTTTAAGATTTAAAAACCTTGGTTTATGAGAAATGAGGTCCTCTAGGCAAGCCTCCAGTCTAGTATGAAGTAAGAGCTCTGGATAAAACTGTTGACAACATAGTCTGAAGGTGCCAGTTAACATAATATTAATTAAAATATGGAAGGAAGGATTCAAGCAAATGCTCACTGACCCTTTAGATTATTAAGAATGGAACTGAGGTATCAAGAATAATTTGAGAAAAATTCTCTCCAGTCGAATTTTGAAAAGTCTGAAGGCCTAGAGAGACAAAAAAATCAAGTCAAAATTCTAATAAAAAATGTAAAATGGGGGGCGCCTGGGTGGCTCAGTTGGTTGAGCGACTGCCTTCTGCTTAGGTCGTGATCCTGGAGACCCGGGATCGAGCCCCACATCGGGCTTCCTGCTTGGCGGGAAGCCTGCTTCTCCCTCTCTCGCTCCCCCTGCTTGTGTTCCCTCTCTGGCTGTGTTTCTCTCTGTCAAATAAATAAAATCTTAAAAAAAAAAAAAAAAAATGTAAAATGGGCAGAGTACAATGGGTGCGTACCAGGGGCAGGGGGAGAGGGATAGAGATGGGGAGATACTGGCGAAAAGACACAAAGTTGCAGTTATACGAGATACTAGCCAAAAGACACAAAGTTGAAGGGTAAATAAGTCTAAAGATCTAATGTACCAACATAATGACTATAGTTTATAATGCTGAGCTGAATACTAGAAATTTGCTGAAAGTAGACTGCAGATCAAAAGAAAGCAGGAGAAGTTATATTAATTTCGAACACAGCACTTCACAGCAAATAAAGTTATGAGGGACAAACAGTGCCATTGGCTAACAATAAAGAGGTTTATTCTCCATGAAGACATATTAATCCTTTACACATATGCACATAACAAAAGTGTCAAAATACATGAGGCAAAACTGAGAGAACTACAGAAAAAAAAACATATGAATCCACTATTATATAGGGGAATGTTAATACCCATCTAACAAAAATATAGACCCAGCAAGCAATTACTAATGACATGGTTGAACCCAATACCACCATCAGTCAACTGGATAAAATGGACATCTATAGACTACTTCACCCAACAACAGTAGAATACACATTCTTCTCCAGATCACATGGAACATTCATAAAACAAATTTAAAATAATAGAAATCATACAATGTCTGCCCTCAAACCACAATGGAATTAAACCAGAAATCAGTAACAGAAAAACAGTTGGAAAATTCCAAAATATCTGGCGGTTAAACAACACACTTTTTTTTGTAATTTCTTTAAATTTTATTTATTTATTAAATAGGCTCTCTGCCCATAACCCCGAGATCAAGAGTCACACACTCTACCAACTAAGCAAACCAGGCACCCTCTATACAACACACTTCCTTTTTTTTCTCTAAAGATTTTATTTACTTATTCAACAGAAGGAGTGAGAAAACACAAGCAGGGGAAGCAGTAGAGGGCGAGGGAGAAGCAGATTCCCTGCTGAGCAGGGAGGCTGACACAGGGCTCAATCTCAGGACCCTGAGCAAAAGGCAGATGTTTAATCGACTGGGCTACTGAGGCACTCCTAAACAACAAATTTCTAAATAACACATGAATCAAATAAGAAACTTCAAGAGAAATTGTTAAATATTTTGAACTAAATGATAATAAAAACACAGCTTATCAAAATTTGTGAGATGCAGTGAAAGCTGTGCTTTGACAGAAATTTATACCACTGAATATATATATATATATATTAGAAAACAAGATCTAAAAGCAATCAAACTAGAAAAAGAAAACCTAATTAAATGCAAAGCAAAAAAAAAAAGAAATAGCAAAAATTACAGCAGAAATCAATGAAATTTAAAACAGAAAATCAATAGAGAAAAATCATGAAACCAAGAGCTGTTTCTCTGAAAAGATCAATAAAATCAATAAGCCTCTAGTCACGTTTATTGAAAGAAAAAAAAGGGAGAGAACACAAATTATTTATATCAGAAATTAAACACCAGAACAGGTCCTGTGGACATTAAAAGGATAATAAAGGAATACAATTAACAATTCTACCCACAAATTTGGTAACCTAGATAAAGTTCTTTGAAAAACACAATTTGGGGGCACCTGAGTGGCTCAGTCATTGAGCATCTGCCTTCGGCTCAGGTCATAATCCTGGAGTGTCGAGATCAAGTACCGCATCGGGCTCCCAGCTCCGCAGGAAACCTGCTTCTCCCTCTCTCCCCGTGCTTGTGTTCCCTCTCTAGCTGTGTTTCTCTCTGTCAAATAAATTTTTAAAATCTTTAAAAAAAAGAAAAAGAAAAACAATTGGCAGGGGCACCTGGGTACCTCAGCTGGTTAAGAATCTGACTCTTGATCTCGGCTCAGGTCATGATTTCAGTGTTGTAAGATCAAGCCCGTATCAGGCTCTATGTTAAGATGGAGCCGGCTTGAGATTGCCTCTCTCTCCCCTTCTGTCCCTCCCCCTGCTTGCTCACTCACTCAAAAAAAAAAAAAAAAAAAATTTTTTTTTTTAATTAAAATAAAAAGAAGAATGGGTGCCTGGGTGGCTCAGTGGGTTACAGCCTCTGCTTTTGTCTCAAGTCATGGTCCCAGGGTCCTGGGATAAAGGCCCTCATTGGGCTCTCTGCTCAGCAGGGAGCTTGCTTTCTTCCCTCTCTCTGCCTGCCTCTCTACTTGTGATATCTATCTATCTCTCTCTCTCTCTCTGTCCAAAAAATGAATAAAATCTTTTAAAAAAATAAAAAATAAATAAAAAGAAGAAGACACAATTTGCTAACACTCACCACAAGAAAGGGACAACTGGAATATACCTATACCTGTTAAAGAAGTTGAATCAATAATCAATAACGTTCTAAATCACAAAGCTCCTAGCCCAGATGGCTTCACTGGTGAATTCTACCAAACACTTAAGGAAACACTATACAACTCTCAAGAATCTCTTCTAGAAGACAGAAGCAGAGGGAATACTTCCTAACTCACTCTATAAGAACAGCATTATCATAATGCCAAAAACCAAAACCATTACAAGAAAACAAAACAAAAGCAAAAACTACACATGAGTATCTCTCAAGAACATAAATGCAATAAAGTAGCTGTGTCAGGGAAAAATAAATAAGTTAATTAAAAAATAAATTAAACAAAAGAACATAAATGCAAAAATTCTCAACAAAGTATCACCAAAGTGAATCCAAAAGTGTATAAAAAGAATTATACACTGCAACCAAGTAGGATTTATCAAGTATGCAGACTTGTTCAACATCTCAAAATTAATTAATGTAACCCATTACACAGATTGGCTAAAAAAGAAAAATCACATAATCCTATCTGGAGATACAAAAAGAAGGACTGACAAAATCCAACACCCATTCATGATTAAAACAAAACAAAACAACTGCTCTCAGTAAACTAGAACTCCCTTAACTTGATAAAGACTATCTGCAAAAAAGCCCCTACAGTCAACAGGACAACTGATGGTGAGAAACTAACCGCTTTCCCACTAAAATGAGAAATCAGGCAAGGATGTCACCCTACACCACTCCTTTTCAACTTTGTAAACGAAGTTTTTCTAGTTATTGAAATATGACCAGAACAGGAAATAAAAGGTAGTCTACTGACTGGGAAAAAATAAAACCGTCTTTGTTCACAGAAGTCATAATCATCTATGTAGAAAATCCAAAAGGATATATAAAAACAAAAAACAAACAAACAAAAAAACCCTGGGAACTAATAGAAAATTGTAACAAGGTTGCAAGATACAAGGTTAATATACAAAGTCCATCATTTTCCTACATATCAGCATTAAACAAGTAAAATATGAATTTTTTAAAAAAAAAGATTTTATTTATTTATTTGACAGAGAGATCACAAGTAGGCAGAGAGGCAGACAGAGAACGAGGGAGAAGCAGGTTCCCTGCTGAGCAGAGAGCCCGACATGGGCCTAGATCCCATGACCCTGAGATCATGACCTGAGCCGAAAGCTGAGGCTTTAACCCACTGAGCCACCCAGGCTCCCGTATTTTTAAAATATCACTTAAAATTAGCATTTCCCAAATATCAAACGCTTAAGAATAAGTCTAACAAAATACCATAATATCTGTCTAATAAAAACTATAAAACTTGGATAAAGGAAATCAAAGAACTAATAAATGGAGAGCTATTTCACATTCTTGGATTGGAAGACTCAATATTTGCCAAGATATTTGTTCCTCCCAATTTTAATTATAGATTCAATGCAATCCAAATAAAAATCCCAGCAAGTTATTTTGTGGATATCAACAAACTGATTCTAAAAATTTTATGGAGAAACAAAAGACCCAGATTATTTAACAAAACATTAAAGGAGAAGAACAAAGTTGAAGAACTGACTTCAAGATTTACTATATAGCTACAGCAATCAAGACTGTATAATTTTGGCAAAAGAATAAATAGATCAACAGTATGGTATAGAGAAGTCAGAAATAAACGCAAATATATACTTAACTGGTCATTGGAACCAGACAAAAAGGCAATACAATGGAGAAAAAAATAGCATTTTTGAAAAAATGATGCCGAAACTGAACATGTACGGACGCGCACACGCCACATACACACACACACACACACACACACACACACACACAATCAGTCTAGACACACACCATAACATCCTCACAGAAGTTAACAGAGTAAATGCGAAATGCAAAATTATAAAGTTCTTAGAACTTAGGAGAAAATCTAAGTGACCTTGGGTTTAGCAGTGACTTTTTAGATACAACACCAAACGCACGATTCATGAAAGAAACAACTGATAAACAAGACTTCATTAAAATTAAAAATTCCTGGGGTGCCTGGGTGGCTCAGTCATTAAGCGTCTGCCTTTGGCTGTCAGGTCATGATCCCGGAGTCCTGGGATGGAGCCCCGCATCAGAGAAGCCTGCTTCTCCCTCTCTCACTCCCCCACTTGTGTTCCCTCTCTAGCTGTGTTTCTCCCTGTCAAATAAATAAAATCTTAAAAACAAAAAATTAAAAATTTCTACTCTGCTTAAAACATTGTCAACAGAATACAAACATAAGCCATAGATTAGGAGAAAATATTTGCAAAAGACACATCTGATAAAGGACTGTTATCCAAAATATACAGAGAATTCTTAAAATTCAACAGTAAGAAAACTAACAACCTGATTTTTTTTTTAAAGATTTTATTTATTTGACAGAGAGAAACACAACCAGAGAGGGAACATAAGCAGGGGGAGTGAGAGAGAGAGAAGCAGGCTTCCCGCCAAGCAGGGAGCCTGATGTGGAACTCGATCCCGGGTCTCCGGGATCATGACCCGAGCCAAAGGCAGTTGCTCAACCAACTGAGCCACCCAGGCGCCCCAACAACCTGATTTTTTAAAAAATGGGCTAACAGGGACATCTGGGTCGCTCAGTTGTTTAGGCAGCTGCCTTTGGCTCAGGTCACGATCCCCCATCGAGCTCCCTGCTCAGCAGGGAGCCTGCTTCTCCCTCTCCCTCTGTCTGCTGCTCTCTCTGCTTGTTCTCTCTCTCCCTCTCTCTCTGACAAACAAATGAAATCTTTAAGAAAAAACTGGGGGCTGGGGCGCCTGGGTGGTTCAGTTGGTTAAGGGACTGCTTTCGGCTCAGGTCCATGATCCCGGAGACCCGGGATTGAGTCCCACAACGGGCTCCCTGCTCGGCGGGAAGCCTGCTTCTCCCTCTTGCACTCCCCTTGCTTGTGTTCCCTCTCTAGCTGTGTTTCTCTCTGTCAAATAAATAAAATATAAAAAAAAAAAAAAAAGAAAAAAGGGGGGGCTAATAGATGTTAATAAACACCTCACCAAAGATATACAGATGGCAAATAACCACACAAAAAGAAGTTCCACAGGGCGCCTGGGTGGCTCGGTTGGTAAAGCGACTGCCTTCAGCTCAGGTCATGATCCCAGAGACCCGGGATTGAGTCCCACATCAGGCTCCCTGCTCGGCGGGAAGCCTGCTTTTCCTTCTCTCACTTCCCCTGCCTATGTTCCCTCTCTGGCTGTGTTTCTCTCTGTCAAATCAATAAAATCTTTAAAAAAAAAAAAAAAAAAAAAAAAAGATGTTCCACATGATACATTATCAGGGAAATGTAATCTAAAATAACGATATACTCCTACACGCTTATTAGAATTGCCAAAATAAGGGCACCTGAGTGGCTCAGTCATTAAGTATCTGCCTTTGGCTCAGGTCATGATCCCAGAGTTCTGGGGTTGAGCCCTGCGTCCAGCTCCCTGCTCACCAGGAAGCCCATTTCTCCCTCTCCCACCAATTGTCCTATTTGCGTTCCCTCTCTCACTGTCTCTGTCAAATAAATAAATAAAATCTTTAAAAAAAAAATAGCCAAAATAAGGAACACTGGCAACACCAATGCTGATAAGGACGTGGAGCCAAAAGGATGGCCATTCAATGCTGGTGGCAATGCAAAATGGTACGGCCACTTTGGAAGACAGTTTGGCACCTTTTATTAAACTAAATATACTTGTATCATACGATCCAGCAATCATGCCCCTTGGTTATTTACCCAAAGGAGTTGAAACTTACGGAGCTGAAAACTTATGTACACACAAAATGTGCATGTGGATGTTTACACGTATTTTATTCATAATTGCCAAAATTTAGAAGCAACCAAGATGTCCTTCAGCAGATGAATGGATAAACAAACCATGGTACACCCCAAAAATGGAGTCTTACTTAGTGCTAAAAAGAAAGGAGTTCTCAAGTTATGAAAAGACATGGAGAAAATTTAAAGGCATATTGCTAAGTGGAAGACGTCCATGTGAACAAGCTGTATGACGTTCTGGAAAAGGCAAAACTATGGAAACGGAAAAAAGATCAGTGGTTGCCTTGGATTAAAGGGGAGGGAGGAATGACGAGGTGGAACACAGGGGATTTAGGGGAGTGAAAATACTGTGTGATTCTACCATTATGGATACATATCATTTCACACTTATCCAAACTCAGAGAATATCCAACACCAAGAGAGAACCCAAATATAAACTATGGACTTAGGGTGATGCTGACATGTCACTGAAGTTCTGATTAGTTATAACAAATATACCATACTGTGGGGGGTGTTGACAATGGAGAAAGCAATGCAAAAGTAAGGGCTGGAGGCATCCAGGAAATATCCGTGCCTCCACTCAACTGTGTTGTGAACCTGAAATTGCTCTAAAAACTAAAATATATTTTAAACAATTATGCTAGAGGTAATGGAAAGCACATGAAAACACTCACATCTATTCAATAACTAATAAATCACTAAAATGGACTAGCATAATTAACTCTCAATAAAAACAATAGAATATGCATCCTTAGAGTCCAGTTTTTTTATCTCTAACACTACTCTCCACTAAAAAGAACTAGGAGCCCTCAGTGAATAGTCAACTTCGTATCCTGAGGTAGAGAAAATTAAAGATGGGCCTGAAAAATATTGTTGCCAAAGAGCAATGAGCTCTGAAACATTCTGAGATAATATTACAAAGGGCTTAGACGCCCGCTGAATAGAGACTCCTACTGGCCAAACTGCCACAACAGTCAAAAGAAATTTTTAATTTTAATTAACTAAATCCTAATTAACCAATTATAATTAACTAAAACTAGTTTGCAAAGCCCTGATTATATAATGATTCTTCAAGAAAAGTGAAATTTTTCTTCTTAAACATGCATTTCATTTGAGCTGATTTTATTTACAGAGGAAAAAAAAAGACTAGAAACAGCCCCCACCTCCAAACAAACCAGAGGAGTTTCTTACGATAAAAACATTACAAACTGCACTGACCTCTACCTCTGAAACTAATACTACATTATACGTCAAATAATTGAATTTAAATTTAAAAAAAAAAAAAAAAAAACTGATCTGTGAAATGTCTTGTGATCTTCCCAACGGCCACTTACAAGATACTCATTTCCACCACTTAGCCCCCCACATACACACACAAACTCCCTATACTCATTTTGATAAATACTCTTGCAGTTTACTATAAATCATTAAGCAAATCTATCAAGACAATATTTACCGATACAAGAGACCTTCCAATAAACCCTGGGCCTTGAGACATGCACACGTTAAAACCTCGCAGACAACTCAAGTGTGCTTTTCACTGACTTGAAATGTATGGAACTCTTCTTTTCTTTGCCTGGATTTATTTGCAGCTTAACAGACTTTTTTTTTTCTACATTTTATTTATATAAATAGTTCTATACCCAACATGACGCCTGAATGCACAATCCCAAGATCAAGAGTCACGTGCTCCTCTGACAGAGCCCACAAAGCCCCTCTATAGCTTAGTAGTCTTACCGACTGTTCTCTATTCTCTTCTTTACTATTCTCCTTGTCCTACATGTTCACCAAAGCACCTAGACGAAGATCTTTCCAAGGACAAAGAACAAAGACTAACTCAGATGATTTTATTTAATTTTAGTATAAAAGGCCAGAATAAGAAAAAAAATACTGCTCCCGTTAAAACCTTTCACTAAACTTTATTTGCCTTGATACCTCTTAAGAGCTAGTATGAGAAGGCCGTCCATTTGTGGGGCTTACTACTTCATCACATAAGGAAAAATTAAATGTCAGAACTTTAGTTTTGTGGTGATATTCCACGAACAGTAGTAGCTTAGAAAATACAAAAAAAGAAACTATAAGAATGTAATACTTCTTCAGTTAGTAAACTGAAGCCTACTATATGTCTGGAAGTATTCTAGGCACTGGGAATAAATCCATGAACAAGTCAAATCCCTAACCCCATGATGTTTTGCAGTCTAGTATGGAAGGCACATAATACACAAATATGTAATACAATGTCCTATCTGTTTAAATACTAGGGAAAAAGGAAGGATGCCTGAGTGGCTCGCTGTTAAGTGACTGCCTTTGGCTCAGGTCGTGATCCAAGGTTCCTGGGATGGAGTCCTGCGTCGGACTCCCCACTCAGCAGGAAGCCTGCTTTCTCCTTCTCCCCACTCCCCCTGCTTCTGTTCCCTTTCTAGCTGTGTTTCTCTCTGTCAAATAGCCAAATAAAATCTTTAAAAACAAAAACAAATAAACAAACACTAGGGGGAAAAAAGAGAGAAAAGTGCTAGACAATTTGGTTGAGAAAGGCCTGTGTAGCAGAGAGCAAATGAGTGGAGACCAGAATCAATTAAGAGAATAAGCAATATGAATACGTGGAAAGGCAGTTCTAAACAAAACATATGAAAAGTACAACAACCTTATAAGAGAATGTGACTGGTAGACTCTGTGAATACCAAATAGGCTGGTATGGCAGGAGCAAGGGGAAGAGCAGATGTGGTTGGATAGGCAGCCAAGGACAGATTAGTACACTCTGAAGATCATGGTATGGACTTTACATTATTTTAAGTATCACTGGAAATTTTGGATGGTTGACAAAGGGAAATAAGACTCTTAGTGTGGTTTGAAAAGATCCCTGGCTATTATGGGGACAACAATACTAGAACAAAAAGCAAAAGCATGGAGACAGGAAGCTCTTGCAGTAGTCCGCGTGAGGAGTGATGGTGGAGACTAGTGGAATGACTTTAGTAAAGGAGATGGAAAGTGTGTGTAATAGGATATATTATGAAGGTAAAGCCCAAGATTTTCCAGTGGGCTCCATACTTTCAGTGTGAAAAATGATGATGTCTTTTAATGAGGTGGAAACACTGGAAGAGAAGGTTCAGGATAACAAAACACAATATGACAGAAGACACATTAAGTTTAAGATCCTCTTTAAATATATGAAAGTAAATGTTAAGAAGAAAGCTAAGGATATAAGTTGTGCTCAAAGCAAGAAAAGGGCAAGTCAAACAATTTTTTAAGTCAGCAGCACATAGATAATATTTAAAGCAACTAAACTGAATATGAGCAAAAGAGAATCAAGAGATACCAGTGATGTAGGAAAAAAAAACAAGAAAATGCAGTGTCCTGAAAATCAAGTAAAAAAAAAAATTGTCACTCCTGACAGTGGTTAGCTCTGTGAAATGATACTCAACAGTTCAAGCCAACAAAGACTAAAAGATGACTGTGGCAATATGATGTCATGGGTGACACTGACAAAAATGATTTTAGTGGAGTAGGAGGAAGAAAGCCTGACTTGGAGTAGGTTCATGAGAACCTCTCATGAGGTTCATGAGAAAATGGGATTTTGGCAAAACTAAGCTATAGCCATAAGCACAGACAAGGATGTTTCCTACAAAGGTGAGCAAAAAAGCAATACAGTAGCTGAAAAGGGATGTCTGGTCAGGAGAAGGCGTTGGTGTTCAAGAAAGGTAATACTGGGACACCTGGGTGACTAGGTCATTAAGCGGCTGCCTTCGGCTCAGGTCATGATCCCGGGGTCCTGGGATCAAGTCCCACATGTGGGCTCCTACTCAGTGGGAAGCCTGTTTCTTCCTCTCCCACTCCCCCTGCCTGTGTTCCCTCTCTCCCGGTTTCTCTCTTACAAATAAATAAAACCTTTTCAAAAAGAAAGAAAGAAAGAAAGAGAGAGAGAGAGAAAGGAAGAAAGAAAACACTTAATGCTCGAATAGTAATGGAAATCATTCAGAGACAGGAAATGCATGATTCAAGAAACCCAGGAAATCTGAAGGCACAAAGCCCCTAAGAGATGAAGAGATAGAATCAAGGACGCAGCAGAAGAGCTGGCCTTTGATAACCAGAGACTTTCATCCCATTTTAACAGTAAGGAAGGTAAAATATAGAGGAGGAGCTGCAAGCAGGAAAGAAGATTTGATGGTAGGTGAATGTAGAATTTCCTTCCTGGTTGCTTCTGTGTTGTTGTTGTTTTTTTCTTTTTTTCATTGAAATAAGCAAGATCATCAATAACTAAAAAATGAAAAACAGGAGGAGGTGTGGGAAATTTGAACAGAGAAGAGAAGGTGGGAACCATCACTGATAATGGGAGAGAAAATTCCAACATAAAAGTAGAATGAGTACAGAGCGCCAATCGTTCCCACTTGATATTTGAGTCATAAATTTAAAATGAAACCAGTCAGCAAGGTTGTGATTCTCACCAGCCATTATCAGCTGCTACACTGCAGAATCTGGGTTTTGTAATAAAAACAAAACAGTGGGACGATGGTAAAGGAGTCAAAGGTGAATAAAAGAAAGACTCCTCGCTGCGTGTGGGGCATAAACAATGAATCTTGGAACACTGAAAAAGTAAAATAATGTAATTTTTAAAAAAAGAGAGAAGGACTCCTACAATGGGTCACAGATTCTGAGTGAGTGCAGGAAGATAACAACGCCACCGCTAAGATCACTGGATTGCAGGACTCAGTATGGTTCAAGAATTATTATGGTGCTAATACTAGAAGAAAATGAGCTAGAAAAAGAAGTAGTAGTAGTCAGAGGGTAGGACAGTTGATGCCGAGATCCTGGAAGTAAAACAGCAATTGTCACAGCGAGTGAGACAATGACAGAAGCCGATCACACAGGACCAGAAGATGGACAGGCTGAGGTGGACAGGCTGAGGTAGGCTGGAGAATCACAATGTTGAGAGATCAAGGAGCCAAGAGGCCTGGGTGCTGACTAGTTATTAACATCACAGTAGGAGCAGCAGCAGGCTAAAATCTTCAGAGAAAGAGGGGTAAGAACTCAGGAAGACTGTTGGCAAGTACAAAAAAGGGGTCTGGGGTACAGGGGGCAGCACTGTTAAAGAAATCTGGAAGTAATCATTATGTTGGAAAATGTCACTTAAAACTTCAAAACAACAACAACAACAACAAAACCCTCTCCCTAAAAAGTAACAGTATATGGTACAGAAAAAACTTAAGGAAAACAAAAAAAAAAATACTAGTGGGAAATTTACATAAATTCAAGATTAAAACAATGCAAAACAGCAAAAGGTAGACTTCTGCACTATACCCTTCAATCATCACTCTACCCACCAAGACCCAACTGAAAAGAGGGATGAGAAACAGAGAACATTTGAAGGCTTTCCAAGAATTACAGTCATCTAGTGGCAACACACTGACAACCAAAAGTATTTTATGGAAAACTATATTTCAAGATACAGCAATTTCTAACTCTTCTCTGAAAACTGTATGATATTCTGCAGGCAACAAGAGGACAATCAACTTCAGAGAAAAAGCCTATCACTATGCCTAAATTCTATCCAACAACTGTTTAAAAAAAAAAAAAAAAAAAACATTGCCCATGAGAGACGATCTCACACAGATGTTCTTTGAATACAATATGAAACCTCATCCCTTTGACAACCTAAATCACTAACTTTATAAATTTTGGGATATTAGTTTAGGTAACCTACTCTTCCCTCTTGCAAATACATAATACACATTAACTTAATAAATGTCCAGCAGACCAGAAAACATTTAGTCTTGTTTGACCTAGCATTTTACAATATTCTTTAATGGAATATATATTTTTTTCACCCACCCACACTAACATAATCAGCTCCCAACAAATGCTGGATGGTTCATAAGCAAAATATACTGTTAAGTTATCATATTAACAGCCTGGAATTACTGTTTATTCTAGTTTTAATTTTGCTTTAATAAAATGTTTCCCCTTCTGCCGCTATTGGGGCTGCTTGTGTGTTTCTTTGGTGCAGACCTGGTACGTCTTCTGTGAAACAGCAGCTGAGGAGATTCGGGCACTCACAGTGGCTGACTAGAAGCCCAAGGAAGGGGTCAAGACTGAGAACAACGATCGTATTAATTTGAAGGTGGCGGGGCAGGTCGGTTCTATGGTGCAGTTAAGATTAAGAAGCATACACCAGGGGCGCCTGGGTGGCTCAGTCGGTTGAGCGACTGCCTTCGGCTCAGGTCATGATCCTGGAGACCCAGGATCGAGTCCTGCATCAGGCTCCCTGCTCGGCGGGAAGCCTGCTTCTCCCTCTCTCACTCCACCTGCTTGTGTTCCCTCTCTGGCTGTGTTTCTCTCTGTCAAATAAATAAAATCTTTAAAAAAAAAAAAAAAGAAGAAGAAGCATACACCACTTAGTAAACTAATGAAAGCCTATTATGAATGACAGGGTTGGTCAGATTCCGATTTGACGGGCAGCCAATCAATGAAACAGACACACCTGCACAGTTGGAAATGGAGGATGAAGTTACAATTGATGTGTTCCAGCAGCAGACAGGAGGTGTCTACTAAAAAGGGAACCTGCTACTTTATTCCAGAACTCTCTTCCTCCAGACCAAGAAGAGATTCTCAGTCAGAAAGCCACAATTTGGTTCCACCACATCCTGACTACTACAGTATAGTCTTCTCTATTCTTTCATTTCCCCCTTTCCCCTTCCTTTACTGTACATAAAGTAACTATGTATGTGCACAAGCATGCTGTATTTTTTTTTTAACTAAATGGCCAATGGTATGTTTTGATCAACATCAAATGGAGATGGGATTGGGCAAAACACAATTTCTGTGAAAATTCTCCCTCTCTCCATTAGTGGCAGGCTCTGTCAGCTCTTATCTTTATATTCCAGGAAGTTATTCTGCTCTCACTGTTTAACAAAAAAAGAACAACATAAAAATCCTGGCATACATTGTTCAATTGGAGAATTTTAATGTTTTTCATTTTTCATTGTAAAACCAAAGACAATTTTATAACTTTTCTGTACATGATTGTTACATATAAGGCAATCTGTCTTTAAATAGGGGAATTATTTTAAAAGAAGTGAATCCTAGATAGGTCTCCCATCAAGTCAAGTGTCTTCTTGTTTAAACTTTTTGTTTAAAATAAAATAAAAAATAAAATAAAATACTTCCCTACAGCTATTAAATACTTTCCACTAAACCAGGGCTGTAGGGGAAAGAGGCAGAACTAAATTTTTTCATTGTGTCATAGCCGATCAAACTATTTCAGCAGATGGAGATTTTAGAATTCAGTATACAGACAAATGCTAATTGTGCAAATTATGATGTACATTTTTAAAAATCTGTTCAGTTTGATACCTGTTTCCACAATATTTTCTGTTTCTGTTGTCTCCAATCCATCCATGCTGTCCTCATCTTCCACTGTAGTTTTTCCTCTACTCCGAGGCCTACATAAAAGGAAAGACATAGAGTTCAACGTTAACTTTAAGGATTATAATTATATTTAACATAAAGAAGTTGAAGGTATACATAATAAAATAATTAGGCAATTTTTAGTACAATTTACCATATCAAATAGTAAGTATCAAATTTGAGAGCCATTTTTCCCTCAAACCCAGCCCTACCTTAAACATAAATGTGAAGACAGGCCCAGATTAATATATTTTGTCATCATGACTTACTTTTTTTTAAAATATTTTATTTATTTGACAGAGAGAAATACAGCCAGAGAGGGAACACAAGCAGGGGGAGTGAGAGGGAGAAGGAGGCTTCCTGCCGAGCAGGGAGCCCGATGTGGGACTCGATCCTGGGTATCTGGGATCATGACCTGAGCCGAAGGCAGTCGCTCAACCAACTGAACCACCCAGGTGCCCAATAACTTACTTCTTTAAGTATTCTTTATATTAGGCTTTGTCCCTCTTTTGAGCCGACCTTGAGATGACCCTCTGTCTACAGTAGTAGTTTTTTGGACTTTTTTTTTTAATTTAAAGATTTTATTTATTTGAAAGAAACACAGCTAGAGAGGGAAGACAAGCAGGCGGCATGAGAGAGGGAGAAGCAGGCCCCCGCCAAGCAGGGAGCCCGATGCGGGGCTCCATCCCGGGGCCTATGGGATCATGACATGAACCGAAGGCAGATGCTTAATGAGCCACCCAAGTGCCTCTACAGCAGTGGTTTTTAACCACCTAACGGGTTATTTGCAAAATTCATGCAATAGGTTATACCTCTCTATCTAGTGAAATTGAGGAATGATGCCCAGAAGTGTGTATTTTTAAGACACTTCCCCACATGAAAATGATGCATATCCTTGCAAACCACTCAAAAAAAATTTTTGTAAATATTGTGCATAATCTAATCACACATCTTACAAATATAATGCAATTTAATTTATAAAACTCACTTCGGTAAAGTAAGAATCATGGTAAGGTGAATGAGTTTCTTTGACCCAATGCACTTTAAAAAACAAAACAAAAACACTAACACCTTTAAATTTTTTGAAATCTAACAAATTAAGGATAGAAATTAATAAAACAAAGAAAAAAATTTTTGAGGGGCGCCTGGGTAGCCAGTGGGTTGAGCGTCGGCCTTTGGCTCAAGTCATGATCCCAGGGTCCTGTGATCAAGTCCCATATTGGGCTCCCTGCTCCATAGAGAGCCTGTTTCTCCCTCTCTCTCTGCTGCTCCCCCTGCTTGTTCTTTCTCTCTCTCTCTGTCAAATAAATAAAATCTTTAAAAAAAAAATGTGGGGGGGGGGTGCCTGGGTGGCTCACTGGGTTAAAGCCTCTACCTTCAGCTCAGGTCATGATCTCAGGGTCCTGAGATCGAGGCCTGCATCGAGCTCTCTGCTCGGCGGGGAGCCTGCTTCCTCCTCTCTCTCTGCCTGCCTCTCTGTCTACTTGTGATCTTGCTCTATCAAATAAATAAATAAAATCTTTAATAAAATGAGAAAAAAACAGGAAATCACATATTTTTAAAATTTAGAAATTGACAGTAGTACTCAGATAATTTCAGAGCTTTAAATTATTTCATTACTTATAAAGACACAAACTCAATATTTAAGTTGAAAAATACTGAGGGGCAGAAAATAATAAAGGATTAATAATATGAAAAACTTAAAAAGCTTTTTTATAAACAATAGAAAATCTATTTAAGTCTTAAATATTAATTAATCAAAACCAAAAAAGGAGATGTAAAAGAAGAATTTTCTGAAGTTGAAGCAATCAGTCTAAGTAATTTTATATATGAACTATTGCAAATGGTCAGAAAGTCAACGCAACCCCCAAAGAACTTTAAAACACTTGAACCAAAATCATAACAAATGTCTAAAACGATGGTTGAAAAAAAAATCTGTTAAAAGAAACTAAGTAAAATACTAGTAAATATCAAAATACAAATATATTTTAATATTAGAAATTAGTCAATATAACACAGTAGATCAAAGAGCCAAAACAGCATTGTTTCAAACTTCATGAGCAAAGGGGAAAGAGAAGAAACTGAATAAGAAACTACATGGACTGAATGGGGCAAAAGGATTCCTAGGCTGATTGTATTATGCATGGAAAAAGGGAGAGGATAATTATCTTTAGGATTTATTAAGTAGTTATGCTTAAATTTAAAAGAAAACTTTAAAGCGATCAAAGTGGAAAGAACGGATGGAATGAGGAAAGTCTGAGCAATCCAACAGCAGGCAAAAAGGAAAATAAAAAATACATAATACATAGAAAGTAAGATACAAAGATAAAAAATTAAATATAGGAGTTATCACAGTAAATGTAAGTGGTTTAAACTTGGCTGTCATTATTTAATGATAAAAAGATTAATTTACCATGAAAACTCAACAGAACTACTCACATTGTACAAACATTTATGTAATAATAATGAGGAATTGAACAGAGTCACAATCATGAGAAATTTTCACATTGCACTCTCAGCAACTGAGTTGAAATATAGTTAGAAACATTTTAAGCAATTACTTGCACAACATATTTAACAAGCATCATTACAACTCAATCAATCCTCCTATGTCTAGCTCTGTTAAAACACAGGATATAGGGTTAAACAATAAAATCTCTGCTTTCAGTATATCACATTCTAGTGAGAATACCTGTTTACTCCTGTAAACAAACAAAACACAACATAAAGAAAATACAAATTTAAAAAATGAAGGATGAGGGACTATCATTTTAAATAAGATACTGAAAAAAATAAACTTTGTAAAACAAAATTTTATATAAGTAAGGAGCATTTCAGTAGATATCTGAAGTACAAGCAAAACCAAACCCTGAAAATATCTGGGAAAGGAGCACTACAGTAGAAGGAACAGCAAATGCAAAGTTACAAGTATATGAGTGTTTCCAGTGTTGAAAAATATACTGTGGCCAGAACAGAGTGAGTGAGAGGGGCAGTAAGGAGATAATGATGCCAAAGAAGTTTTTGGGTTTTTTTTGAAAAAAGGGATCAGGGGTGCCTGGGTGGCTCAAATGTTGAGCATCTGCCTTCGGTTCAGGTCATGATCCCAGCGTCCTGGTATCAAGCCCCACATTGGGCTCCCTGCTCTGTGAAGAGTCTGCTTCTCCCTCTCCTTCTGTGTCAAATAAATAAATAAAATCTTTTAAAAGCGGGGGGGGGGGGGATATCAGGTTTTTTTGTTTGTTTGTTTGTTTGTTTGTTTGTTTTTAAGAAACCTATAGACCAATATAAGGACTATGTACAGAGAGACTGGAAATTCTTTTTTTCTTTTATTTTTTTTTTAAGATTTTATTTATTTATTTGACAGAGAGAAACCCAGCTAGAGAGGGAACACAAGCAGGGGGAGTGGGAGAGGGAGAAGCAGGCTTCCTGCAGAGCAGGGAATCCGACATGGGGCTCGGTCCCGGCTCTCAGGGATCATGACCTGAGCCGAAGGCAGTCGCTTAACCAACTGAGCCACCCAGGCGCCCCGAGATTGGAAATTCTTAAAATAATCCTAACATAACTGCTACGATGGAACTGAGAATAAGAAATTCATTCAAGAGATATTATGGAGACAGAATTTACTTTTAATGTTTTCTTTATGATTCTTCATGATTATGCACATTCATTACTAAAGAAAGAGAAACAATGTATGACTTAGCTGGCTTTGTCATTTAATCTTCCAAACCAGTGTTTATTGCTCTGTTTTATATTTCTTTTCCTCCACTATTTTCACCCTTGCTAAGTTAGGATTTTTTGGCACTACTGGCTTTATTTCAAACTCATTTTATCTAAAGGTGGAGTGTGTGCATGTGTATTAGTTTTCTGTATTCCTCAAAAAGAAATTTTTAATATTTACTTAGCTCCTTTTCCTTCTTATTGCTCTTAATTCCTGATTTTGGAACCAATAAAGCACGATTTTTACATCTATCAATCCATCAGAATTCTTTTCCTTCTGCTCAATGGACAACTTATCAACATCACATCATTTTTAAATTTCCCATATTTCATTCACATCTTTTCATTGCTGCTTACTGGCTTCTGCAATGTGATTGTTCTGACCAATCAAATGGTGAATTTATTTTCTTTTGCATGCAAGAAGATAATGGTCATACTCTGTCAAACCCATATCAATAGAAATAGATGTATATATTTTATATTTCCATATTGTATTCAGATGTTCCCAGTCAGGGTTTTTAATAGAGCTTTGAAGTCTCATTACAAATGGTGACCTAAGGGTGCCTGGGTGGCTCAGAGGGTTAAGCCTCTGCCTTCAGCTCAGGTCATGATCTCAGGGTCCTGAGACTGAGTCCCACATCGGGCTCTCCGTTCAGCAGGGAGACTGCTTCCCCCTCCTTCTCTGCCTGCCTCTCTGCCTATTTGTGATCTCTCTGTGTCAAATAAATAAAATCTTTAAAAAAAAAAATCAAAAAAACAAATGGCAACCTAAAAATTATCTATTTCAATCTTTCCTTGGCTTTTCTTCCTTCTTCTCTTTTTCTTTTGTATCTCTTAACCTTTCATTTTAATTTGATTCCTTCTGCTCCAAAGAAACTTGAAGTAAAATAATACTATGAACAATGTGAGAAATTTTTCCAACGAAAATCCAATGTTCCATATTAATTTTATAAATTAAAGCTAATTTGAGTTCCTAAAATAATATAGCAGACTTCTATTTAAAGCCACATGGGAATAAGGAGGAGGTTCAAATTACCTTACACGCATAAACAACTAGAAAACCAGATAAAATATAAGAAACAACATCATTAGACACAAAACAAAAGGTAGGGACAGGACTGTAATCCCTGGACAATAGGGAAAAGAAACAAGGTGAACCCTAACATCACAAAAGCTTTCTGTATGGAGTTAATTTGCAAACTGTAGCACAGAGAGGGGAACTCAAAGACTGCCAACTGTACTGAGAATAGAAAAATCATCAGTTCAGGAGGCTAGAAACTGTAGGGGAGAGTACACAAGGAGAGGGAGTTGTACAAGGAAACAGATCCAGACACCCGCATAAGGGTACCCTTAAGTTTTTATCTGAATACCAATCTGTGTAAAAGTAGTATAAAGCCCCAAAAGGCTAAACAAGAACAAGTTCCAAGGAAAGAACAATTACAGCACAGCTGCAATACAAACAAGTCCCAAAGCTCCCAGAGCGTGTTCCCTCTAGTCAGAGTGCCAAGACCTCATTGACAACATTAACACATTCATTAGACACTAGAATAGAACGTGACTTTTAAAAAGAAGGCTAAATGAAGCCTACAACAACTTATCATGTAGACCATCTCTAAGAGAGTTCACAAATAAGCCTCAACAGAATCAAAATATTCCACAACCAACTTATCAGGCAAACACACATGTGTGCGCGCGCATGCGCGCGCGCACACACACACACACACACACACAGCATTTGTTGTGCTACAACAAAATCTAGCTCGCAACAGAAAAATCACAAAGTATAGCATCCAATGAAACTTTACGAACTATACAGAAAAGTAGGAAAATGTCAAGAATAACCAGGGGGGAAAAAAAATCAAGGAATAAAACCAGAAAACAACAGATGTCAGAAGGGACAAGCATGGGCATTAAATCAGCTGTTATCAACACGTCTCATACGTTTAAGAATATAATGGAAAATGAATGAGAGGAGAGAAATGAAAGATAGTAAAAAATGTTAAAAAATGGAACTCACAGGTAACAAAAAAATCAAATAGAAACTTTGACTTTGACTGATTAACATCTGACAGAAATGGCAAAAGAAAAGATGACTGACGTTAAAGATCCAGCAAACAAAATCTACCCAATATAAAAGATAAAGTGAAAAAAGACAATCACAGCTACAGAAGCCTGTGGGACAATAGCAATCAACCTAACATGTGAGGCAGGAGTTGGAGGGAAGCAAACAAAAAATATATGTATTTAGTTAAATACTAGCTATAAATCTTGCAAATTATATAATTATAAACATACAGATCCAAGAAACACAACAAAATCTCACTCACACGGACATAACAGTAACTTTATAGTCAATTTGCTGAAATAGGGTAATAAAAGAAAATCTTAATAGCAGCCAAAAATAAGATATATTACTTACAGAATAAGAAAAATAAGAGTGACTACAAACTTCTCATGTGAGACTATGTAAGCCAGAAGACAGTGAAATAACATAATTGAAATGCTCAGAGTAAAAATTAAAGAAAAAAATAACCCCATAAATAAAACAGGCAGCAAAAAGCATCCCTCAAAAACAGAAGTAATGAAAAAGCTGTCTCAAACAAATTGTTCAACAAACCTTCATTATAAGACATGTTAAGGAAATTCTTCAGACAAAAGGAAAATAACAGCTAATAAAAGCCTAGATCAAGATATCTGTATGCCAAGGAATAAAAAGTGGTGGAAGTGGTAAGTATGTGAGCACATATAAAAGACGTTTTTCTCATTTTTAGCCCACTTAAAAGTTAATTCACTGTTTAAAGCAAAAACTTTAATTTATTCCAGGGTACATTGTGTGTGTGTGTGTGTGTGTGTGTGTGTGTGTGTGTGTGAATATAAATAAACTATATGGCAACAGATGGTGCCTGGGTGACTGCTAAGTGCTTGCCTTCAGCTCAGGTCATGATCCCACAGACCTGGGATGGAGCCCTGCATTAGCTCCCTGCTCAGCAGGGAGTCTACTTCTCTCTCTCTCTCTCTCTCTCTCTCTCTCTCTTTCTCTCTCTCTCCCCCTCTGCCTCTCCCCTTGCTTGTGCTCACTCGTTCTCTCTCTCTCTCAAATAAGTAAATAAAATCTTCTTTAAAAAATAAAATAAATAAAAATTAGAATAGAGGCACCTGGGTGGTTCAGTTGGTTGGGCGACTGCCTTCAGCTCAGGTCATGATCCCGGAGTTCCGGGACTGAGCCCCGCATCGGGCTCCCTGCTCAGCGGGAAGCCTGCTTCTCCCTCTCTCACTCCCCCTGCTTGTGTTCCCTCTCTTGCTGTGTTTCTCTCTGTCAAATAAAATCTTTTTAAATAAATAAATAAATAAATAAAATAAAATAAAATAAATAAAAATTAGAATAAACTATGGCAACAACAGTTCAAAACAGAGGAGAGTAAAAATGAAAGTATACTAGTATACAGATCTTACAGTACATTTGCAGTAATAAAATGTTACTTAAAGGAAGACTCACATAAGTTTAAAATGTATACCCATAAACCCGAGAGCAACTCCTTTATGAAAACACACACACGCACAGCTTGTTAGTCAAATACAGATAGAATACAATGCTAAAAAATATTCCATTAACCCAAAAAGGGGAGGGAAAGAATAAAAGAGAAATGAAGAAAAAAATAGGACAGAGATAAAATACAAAACAAGTAGATTTAAATGCATTCACATCAACAATTTTGTTAAGTATCAATAGGCTTAACAATTAAAAAGGAGAAATTATAAAATCTTGTTAAAATACTACCCAAAGCAATTTACAGATTTAATGCCATCCCTATCAAAATACCAATAACATTTTTCAGAGAACTAAAACAATCCTAAATTTTATATAGAACCAAAAAGCCTTCAACAGCCAAAGCAATCTTGAAAAAGGAAAACAAAACTGGAAGTATCACAATTCCAGATTTCATGTTATATTGTAAGACAGTAGTAATTAAAACAGTATGATACTGGCATAAAAACACACACAGATCAATGGAACAGAATAGAAAATCCCAAAATAAGCCCATAATTATACTGTCAATCTATGACAAAGGAGGCAAGAAGATACAATGAGAAAAAGACAGTCTCTTCAACAAATGTGTTGGGGAAAATGTACACCTACAGGAAAAAAATGAAACTGGACCACTTTCTTTCACGATACCCAAAAGTAAAGTCAAAATGATCTAAAGAACTAAACGTGAGACCTGAAACCATAAAAATCCTTGAAGACAGCACAGGCAGTAATTTCTCTGACATCAACCACAGCAACATTTTTCTAGACATGTCTCCTGAGGCAAAGGAAATAAAGCAAAAATGGGAATGCATCAAAACAAAAACCTCTTCACAGTGAAGGAAACAATCACAAAACTAAAAGGCAACACATTGGGAGAAGATACTTACAAATGTCGTATCAGATAAAGGATTAGTATCCAAAATATATAAAGAACCTAAACAGCTCAATGCCGAAGAGACAAATAATCCAATTTTAAAAAACGAGAAGACTTGAACAGACATTTCTCTGAAGACATCCAGATGGTCAACAGACACATGAAAAGATGCTCAACATCACCCACCACAGAGCTAATCAAAACTAAAATGAGCTATCACCTCACCCTTACCAGATGGCTAAAATAAAAAAACTAAGAAACAACAGGTGTTGGCCAGGATGTGGAGACCAAAAAATACTCATGCACTATTGGTGGGAATGCAAACTGGTACAGCCACTGTGGAAAATCGTATAAAGGTTCCTCAAAAGTTAGAAATAGAACTACCCTATGATCCAAAAATCAACACGACTGGGTATTTACCCAAAAAAATACAAAAACACTAGTTCAAAGGGATATGTATACCACTAAGCTTATAGTAGCATTATTTACAGTAGCCAAACCATGAAAGCAACCCAAGTGTTCACTGACAGATGAATGGATGAAGAATCTGAGGTATACATTTACAACAGCCATAAAAAGGAATGAGATCTTGCCACCTGCAACAACATGGATAGAGCTAGAAAGTATAAAGTCTAAGCAAAATAAGTCAGTCAAAGACAAATCCCATGTGATCTCACTCATATGTAGAATTTAATAAAGAAAACAAATGAACAAAGGAAAAAAAGAGAGACAAACCAAGAAACAGACTCTTAACTGTAGAGAGCAAACTGAGGGTTATCAGAGGGGAGGCAGAAGAAGGGGGTGGCCAAAAAAGGTGATGGGAATTAAAGACTACACTTATCAAGATGAAAAAATTATATTAAATTAAAAAGCAGAAGTTATGTTTAAATTTTAAAAGCAAGACCTAATTATATGCAGTCTGTAAGACACATACTTACAGGGACACTTACAGGATAAAAGAACAAAGAGACAGAAAAGCATAATGTGACAATACTAATCAAAAGAAAGCTACAGCAACTATATCATTAAACAAAGAATACTTCAAGTAAGGAATATTATAAGAATGAGAGACAGATGTTACATAATGATAAAAATGCCAATTCATCAGAGACAGTAATCCTAACTATGTATGCATCCAATGCTTCAAAATATTGATAACTGAAAATGGGAACATTTAAATCCACAATTATACTTGTATAACATCGCTCAATAATTGCTATTAAGTAGACAGAAAATTCAATAAAGATACAGAATACTTCATTAAGACTACTATCAACCGGGGCGCCTGGGTGGATCAGTTGGCTAAGCGACTGCCTTCGGCTCAGGTCATGATCCTGGAGACCTGAGATCGAGTCCCACATCGGGCTCCCTGCTCGGCAGGAGGCCTGCTTCTCCCTCTCTCACTCCCCCTGCTTGTGTTCCCTCTCTGGCTCTGTTTCTCTCTGTCAAATAAATAAATAAAATCTTTAAAAAAAAAAAAAAAAAGACTACTATCAACCAAGTAGACCTAAACTGACCATTACAGAACATCCTACCTAATAATAACTGAATACTTACTCTTTTCAAGTATGCAATCCCCAGAATAATCCAAATTGTAGCCCTTTACACAAAGTTCAACAAATTTAAAAAGACTGAAGTCATGAGTGCCTGGGTGGCTCAGTGGGTTAAAGCCTCTGCTTTCGGCTCAGATCATGATCTCAGGGTCCTGGGATCAAGGTCCGCATCGGGCTCTCTGCTCAGCAGGGAGCCTGTTTCCTCCTTTCTCTTTGTCTGCCTCTCTGCCTACTTGTGATCTCTCTCTCTCTGCCAAATAAATAAATAAAATCTTAAAAAAAAAAAAAAAAAACTTAACCAAAAAAAAAAAAGTTAAAAAAAAAAAGACTGAAATCATACCAAACATGTTCTCTGGCCCTAATGGAATTAAACTGGAAACAAACAAAAAAGAATAAGCAATATCTTCAAACATCTGGTAAACACACACACAATTCTAAATAACCCACCAGTCAAGAAAGAAATGAAGGAAATTGGAGATTAGAAAACAGTCTGAACTAAATGAAAATGAAAATACAGCATTTCAAAATTTATAAGATTCAGGTAGCACTGAATAAAGGAAAACTTACAGTTTTAAATAGTTATATCAGAAAATAAGAAAGAGGGGCGCCTGGGTGGCTCAGTTGGTTGGGCGACTGCCTTCGGCTCAGGTCATGATCCCGGAGACCCGGGATCAAGTCCCACATTGGGCTCCCTGCTCGGCAGGAAGCCTGCTTCTCCCTCTCTCAGTCCCCCTGCTTGTGTTCCCTCTCTAGCTGTGTTTCTGTCTGTCAAATAAATAAATAAAATATTTAAAAAAAAAAAAAAAAAGAAAATAAGAAAGATCTCAACTATAATAGTAACGTAAGCCTCCACTTTAAGCAATTAGGAAACAAGGGTGCCTGGATGGCTCAATGGATTAAGCATCTGTCTTCAGCTTGGGTCATGATCCTGGGGTCCTGGGACTGAGACCCACATGGGGCTGCCTGCTAGGCAGAGAGGCTCTCTCTGTCAAATAAATAAGTAAAATCTTTAAAAAAAAAAAAAAAAATTATTTATTTATTTGACAGAGAGAAACACAGCCAGAGAGGGAACACAAGCAGGGGGAGTGAGAGAGGGAGAAGCAGGCTTCCCGCCGAGCAGGGAGCCCGATGTGGGGCTCCATCCCGGGTCTCCGGGATCATGACCCTGAGCCGAAGGCAGTCACTTAACCAACTGAGCCACCCAGGCGCCCCAAGTAAATAAAATCTTTAAAAAAAAAAAAAAGGGAGAGAGAGCCTAAGTTAACCCACAAGCTGCTCGCAGCGGACCTGATTCTAGTATTAACAAAAAGACGTCCAGGGTGAGCTAAGGCCTCTGGCCAGGTTGCAGAGGACCACATGGTACTGCACAAACAGTACAGACAGGAACTGCACTGAGAAGGCTCTGAAAGGTAAACTGAACTTACCAGAGCCCATAAAAGGCTGGCGGAAACCCACAGCCTGGTGTACTCAGGTCAGGTGCCTGCTACATCAAAAATATCAACGTTCTCCATAAGATGTCTTTAAAACCCACGGTCTTTTAACAAAAGATTCAAAACGTTCAGAAAACAATCCAAAATTACTTGACACACAGAATATCAAACCACATAAAAAATACAGTGAATAAAAGCCAATGATAAAATGACACAGAGGTTGGAATTATCTGATGAGCACTTTAAGGCAGCTGTTATTAACTGTTCAAATGAATAATTGTGAAAACTCTTAAGACAAAATTTAAAATAGATGTCTGTGGGCGCCTGGGTGGCTCAGAGGGTTAATTAAGCCTCTGCCTTCGGCTCAGGTCATGATCTCAGGGTCCTGGGACCGAGGCCCGTGTCTGCCTTTCTGCTCAGAAGGGAATCTGCTTCTCTCTCTCTCTCTCTCTCTCTCTCTGTCCCTCCCCCCTCACTCACACACACCCGCTTGCTCTCTCTCTCACATAAATAAAAAGCTTTAAAAAAATAAAAATAAAAGGTTCAATTCACCATCAACACATAATTCTGAAAATGTATGCACATAACAATAGAACTTCAAAACACATGAACCAAAAAAACCCACACACAAAACTACCAGGGCACCAGGCTGACATGAGTTGGTAGAACATGTGACTTTTCATCCCAGGGTCATGAAATTGTAGCCCCATGTTGGGGGTAAAATTTACTTAAAAATAAAACAACACACCACTACATTATTCCCACTGAATCCCCTTAACTATCTTGCTGAAGCGGGTACTACTGTTCCCATTTTACAGGTAAGCACATTCAAACGCAGAAAGGTTAAATAAGTTACTCAAAGTTACTTAACTGGCTGGAGCTAAACAGCAGTGAGGGTGACATTCTGGAGAAATCCATGAACTCTTCCTGCTGAGGTCTATAAAACTACTGGTTCCTCCAAAACCTAATGAAAACAATTTGTTGGAAGTGCTACCTAGGGCCAGTGCCCGTATTTACTACCAAAGCCATACGTTTAATTCAGAACTCCACTACTCAGGCCCTCACCCATCAAATGGGGAAAGGAAAAGATCTTATAAGCTCAGAGTCCATCTCTTCTCTAAGTGTTTTAGGATTTCACTACACTGGCCTGGAACACATTAACCATATACTCTCAGAAAAGTAGTTAGAAGTAGGGACCTAAACAGATAATTGTACATTCCTATTCACGGCAGTATTATTCCTTCTAGAACCTCACTGCAATGATTCTTCAACCTTGCAGGATCTGCCAGTCCATCTACCCTACCTGCTTCTCACAGTCCAACTAAGAGCAGTTGTAATGCAGCAGCAACAAGCATGGACCCTGGAGCCTGACCGCCTGGATTAAAAAGGCAACTATCAACTCTAAAACCCTGTGCAAGCTGCTCAGACTCTGCGCCTCAACTTCCTCATCTTTAAAACGGTAATAATGGCACTACCCCCACAGAATTAGTGCAAGGACTCAATGTAAAGCCTTTACAGGGGGATGGGTGAAATAGGTGAAGGGGATTAAGTGGTACAAACTTCCACTTATAAAATAAATAAGTCACAGAAATGAAAAGTACAGCACAGAAAACGCAGTCAATGACGCTGCAATAACACCGCGAGGCAACGGCAACTACATCTATCACGGTGAGCGGTGCGTAACATGCACAATTGTCGAGTCACTGCATTATGCACCTAAAACTAATATAACATTGTATGCCAACTGTACTTCAGTAATAAAAAGAAATTTGCTTTTTTAAAGATCTTATTTATTAATTTGACAGAGATACAGAGAGAGAGGGAGCACAAGCAAGGGAAGTGGGAGAAGGAGAAGCCCGATGTGGGACTTGATCCCAGGACCCTGGGATCATGACCTGAGCCGAAGGCAGATGCTTAATGACTGAGTCACCCAGGCACCCCCAAGAAACTTGTTTAATGCAAAGTATTTACAAGGCCAGTTACCTGGTAGGCATTGATTGTTAGCTATCATTATTGTGACCCTCTCCTGTTCTCCCTTATCTTTATTACCTCCCTCCCTATCTTGGATTCCATGTTAGGAATTATAATCTCTCTGTTCCATATATCTCCAATATTTCTGCCTTCATTTCATTCAGTTAGTTATACTCGCCTGGTAAGAGTCAATCCTGACCAAATTTTACAGAATTGTTTCATACCTTTCTGTCTTCAAAAATGTAAGACTCTCCATTCTTCACCCTTCAGTTGACAGAACTTCAGTGGCAAAACAGAGGTAGTCAGAAAAAATGTCCATATCTGCCTCCCAGCAAAGCCTCCAGTTGTCCTGAATTCTTTTCCCATACAGCTTACCTTCTCTCCTATGAAACACACTGTGTTCCTAGCTACCACCAACCCTTCTACATGTGTTCTGGGTCACATATTCACTCCTTTTCATGAACTTTCCATCTACAGCTATTCTCTTCTCCTGCTTTATCAGTTTTTCCTACTCTAAAGATCAGTCCCATCAGCATATAAAGTTACTGCAATAACAATGATCTTCCACGAAAAGAAAATCCTCTCTGGACTCCACATCCTCTCCTAGCTACCATTCCATTTCTCTGCACCATCCTCACTGCAAAAGTCCTTGAAAAAGTTCTGTACCACATTCTCCACTTCAGTTCCACGGCTCTCCAAACTGAGTGTCCTTCCCCACATTCCACTGACATGTCTGTAATCAAGGTCACTAATGAACAGGGTGACCACACAACTGGGTTTGCCTGCACAGTCCCAGTTTAGGCCTGTCATCTGGCATAACAACTGCTGTTCCTGTCACATTCAGAGATTCCTTGCTTTGGTCAATTACTCTACCGAGGACTTACAGCTTGCCAATTCCAATGGGCAACTCTCAATTGGTGAAATGCTCATCATACAAGCGATCATTTTCTCCTTGGCTTCTTGGACAAGACACTCGCCTGATTCTTCTACCACACTGGCTGCTCCACCTTTCTTTTCTGGTTCTTAAACCAGGAAAAAAAAATATGAGTGTCCGGGGATCAGTTATATATATACAATAGGCTCATTACCTCAGTAACTTCATCTAGTCCTTTTACATATATGCTGATAATCACCACATCCCTTGGTCCCCTACCTCTCTAGGGAATTACAGCTCATATTTAACTGTCTACTCAACATCTCCACTTTGGGTCAAACAAGCATCTCAAAGTTAACACGTAAAAAAACAAATTTCACATCATACCATACCTCCAAAACTTACTCTTTTTCCAGTGTTTCCCGTCTCAAATTGGTGCCAACTCAGAGTGGCACCAATCACCCAAGTAGCTGAGTTTTATACCTTCAGAGTCCTCTCTCTTATCAGTAAATCTTGTCAGCTCTACCTTCAAGATATATTCCAAATATAGAACTTCTCACCATTACACTGCTAATAGCCTAAAATCATCATCATTTTTTGTTACTATTTAATTGGGAATTATACAATTAACCTTTACTGAGCATTTAGTATGTAAGAGGCACTGTTCCATTACCATCCTTATTCTACATATGAATCATATGAAGCTCAGAGAAGATAAGGAATGTGCCCAAATTCAACAAGCCTAGTTCCATAACCAACATTCTTAGTCATTGGCTACATTGCAGTTAATGGCCTCCCTGTATTTTTCAGTGGCCCAAGGCTCCCCAGACAATTCTCAATGATCTTTTTGAACCTTAAATCAAATCAGGTCACTCTCTTCCTCTCCATCCTCCAATGGTTTCTCATCACACCTAGAATAAAACCCAGAGTCTTTATGTCCTACAAGGGCTTCCATGATGTGCTTGTCCTTCTTACCTCACAGGCAAACATTCTCCTCCATGAACTACATACACTGGCAACCTTGCTCTTTCATGAGCACATCTAATATGTTCCACTTCGGGGCCTTAACTTACGTTTTCCTCTACACACAACACTCTTCTCCCAGATACTCACATACTACTCTTCCTTCAATGAGGTTTCCACTGAAATGTCACATCCTGAGAGAGGGCTTTTCTTACTAGCAAATCCACAAAATAGGGCATGTCACTCACCATCCATTTCCCTGCTTCATTCTTGTTCATGCCCAAAATTGCATTATATTTGTCACTTTATTAATCTGTGTTTTAAACTACAATGTAATCTCCATGAGGGCTCAAAGTCTGTTCTTTTCACTACTGTAATCCCAACACCTAATAGCACTAAGCATAACACAAGCAGCAAATACATGTTTTGTTGAATGAATACAATCGTTTTATAACTCTACTAACTAGAATTGAGATAATTACCTAACCATTCTGCAGATGAGCAAGTTATACTTCTGCTTCCTGTTGAACAGAAAGTTTCGTATGGAGTCAAACTTTAAAAGAAAGCTATGTAACATAATACTGAATGTTGTGTCATTAAGTTTTAAAAAAGGAAGTTTCAGTAATACTTAGGAATAAATAAAACTGTCATTGTTGACAGATAACATCACCAGCATCTACTTTAAAATACAAGTAAATAAAGTTATATCTACTTTAAAATACGAGCCTGGGTGGCTCAGTGAGTTAAATCTCTGCCTTCAGCTCAGGTCATGATCTCAGGGGTCCTGGGACTGAGTCCCACATCGGGCTCTCTGGTCAGCGGGGAGCCTGCTTCCCCCTCTTTCTCTGCCTGCCTTTCTGCCTATTCGTGATCTCTCTGTCAAATAAATAAATAAAATATTTAAAAAATAAAATAAAATAAAATAAAACAAAACAAAGTTACAAACAAAAAGCAGACTGAGGGAGCCTGGGTGGCTCAGTTGGTTAAGCCACTGCCTTCAGCTCAGGTCATGATCCTGGAGTCCCTGGATCGAGCCCCCCATCGGGCTCCCTGCTCAGCAGGGAATCTGTTTCTCCCTCTGACCTTCTCCCCTCTCACGCTCTCTCTCACTCACTCTCTCTAATAAATAAATAATTAAAAAAAAAAAAAAAGGCAGACTGAGACCTATAAATAGAGTACAAACTGACGGTTACCAGAGGGGAGGCAGATGAAACGTTGGGCTAAATGCATGCAGGGGAGAGGGAGACACAGCGTCCAGTTATGGCAGGAGTAAGTCACGGGAACAAAAGGCACAACATCAAGAATCCAGCCAACGATACTGTAAAAGCAATGTAACCGGACAAACACTAGCCACACTTGCAGTGAATGTAGCATGATGTATAAACATATCAAATCACTAAACTGCACACCTGAAACTAATATAACACTGTGTGTCAACTCTACGGCCGCGGGGGGGACGCGGGGGGGGGAGACATCTGGGCATCAAACTCTTGGTTTTTTAGCTCAGGTCGAGATCTCAGAACTGAGATTGAGCCTTCAGCCAAGGAAGTCTGAGGATTCCCTCTCCCTCTCCCTCTGCCCCCCCCCCATGCTTTCTCTTTCTCTAAAATAAACAAACCTTTAAAACAGAGAGAGAAAGAGAAAAGTTCATTAATTGAAAAGCGGAGTTCTATAAGACTGTCAGATTAACACAGAACATGCAACACAATAACCTTATGTATCATGCTGAATAGCAACAATAAGCAATTCAAATGCAAACTGACCTGAAAAGACATTAAAATAATTAAGTTTCTAAGAAAAATTTTAGTAAGAAATATTATAACTTTACTCAAGAACATAAAGAAAGAACCAAGCAAATTGAGAGACAAACCTAATTGAAAACAAGACAAAGAATACATACAAGCAATTCAGAGACAAAATAAATGGACCTATAAAATATGACACTGTTCAATCTGTGACCAAGTAATCAGGGAACTCAAACAATGAAATGAAAAATGAAAAATACTGGTAACATTCAGGAATAGTGGGAATATAGGAGAGACAAAGACATGACAGCTGGCAAAAATGTAAATGGAACAGCATATACTGGGAGGCAATTTAACAGTATCTATTAAAATGTAAAATATACACACCATTTATCAATTTCATATCTAGAAATGTATTATTACCTTACGTGCACATCGAGGTAACAAGATATATGGAAGGATGTTCACTATAGTACAAACAACATAAAAACTGGTCAAAGGGAACAAAGTATGCTCTATCCATTCAATGGTTTTGCACATCTAGTCATCAAAACAATGAGACATGGGGTGCCTGAGTGGCTCTGGCTCAGTAGTTAAGCATCTGCCTTCCACTCAGGTCATGATTCCAGGGTCCTGGGATAGAGCCCCACATCAGGCTCCCTGCTCTACGGGGAGCCCTTCTCCCTCCCCCCCTCCCCCCACTGTGTTCCTTCTCTCACTGTGTCTCTGTCAAATAAATAAATTAAATCTCAGGGAAAAAAAAGATCTATCTGATTAATTTAGAAAGATCTTTATGACAGTCTCATGAGAAAAAGTACATTACAGAATAATGCAATTCCAGCAGTGTTTTATAAATTTATAAAATGCATAAACATTTTATGTTTGTGTTTGTAAACATTGTTTGTGTGTGTAAATTTCTGTATGTGTATGCATATAGCCAAATACCTAGAATATGCACCCTATAGCAATGATTTCCTCTAGAGGTATGAAGGAAAAGGGGGGGGGGGGGCAAGGAAAGGCCTTTCATTTTTTACTCCTCATGAGCTTTTTATAAAGAGTATACATTCATCTACAATTTAATAGATGGGAGCAGAGTTATAAGATGATGTTTTCCCTTGGAAACCACTGGAAAAGTGTTTCATCTTTTATGCTCTAGCAGTTCAGGGGTCATTTCTTATCCCACTCTATATATACAGCAAAACTCCCAAAATCATACAGCATTCATCTAATGATACTTCTTAGGAGTCATGTGAAAAATAAAGGAATAGTTTATGGTTTCTGGGGTTGTTAATAATTATAGTTAGAAATACCTCTGTGACCAAAGCTTATGGCCTAATTTTCAACTTCTAATACTTTTAACCATTACTGAGTCCATATAATGCCAAAAAACACCTGGAAACTAAAAATATGTACCCACTATTATTTGAATTATAAGATGCAAAAAATTCTTGTGACTATTTTCTTCAATAATCTATATGAGTATGAGTATGAGTATCAAGTCACAGTATTACCGTTCTATGGCCAAAGTATAATTTGATCTTTATGCCACCTAAAATATGTCTCCTATTAGATATTAAATAATTTCTCTTAAAAATACTATGAATAGGGACGGCTGGGTGGCTCAGTCATTAAGCATTTGCCTTCGGCTCGGGTCATGATCCCAGAGTTTCAGGACTGGCCAGCATGGGGCTAGAGCCCCCGCACCGGGCTCCCTTCTTGGTTGGAAGCCTGCTTCTCCCTCCCTCATTCCCCCTGCTTGTGTTCCCTCTCCAGCTGTGTTTCTCTCTGTCAAATAAATAAATAAAATATTTTTTAAAAAACATTATGAATACAGTAATATTTTTAAGAGAAAAAAGAAATTCTCAATAGAAAAACAAAGACTATGACCAGCAACAGAAAAAGAGAATGAAATAGTCTTTAAACACAAGACATTCAACCTCACAATTTTAAAAATGGAAATTGAAGCAAGGAGATATCATTTTACATATCAAATTAGCAAAGAGTGAGAACACCTTCAGCTGGGCAGGTTACAGGAAAACAGACACTATGAGGACTGCAAATTGGATAACCAGACCAAAAATATCCTAAATACGGAGCATAGAATATAGCTCTTATCTAGTCTTGTGTCAAAAGGTTTCAGAGAAAAATTTTCGATAATTATAAAGACTGAAATTCTAGACAAGTCCCAAGCTATTGCCAAGGCAAATTTATGTAGCAAAAGGGCAATAAAAGCTAAAGCAAAGAAAAATCAAGAGTAACCATAGTTCCATTAAATAGCCAAGTAATCATCACAGCAGCTCAAATGGGCCTCATCAGTTAAAATGGCACCATCCCTCTTATATAATCAATGTGAGATCTTTATCCAGGTGTACTTATAGCTGATAAGTACATACAACAGTGTCTACATGTGTGACTGTTGAACTAGGTTTAAGTTTCACAAAGACTTAAAACATCTGGAGTGAATAAGTATGTATCATAATTATCATAAATATAAATAAAAGCTTCTTAAGAAATACCTAAAAGATAATCACTTTTTGCTGTTGTTTATTTTACTTTACAATGAAAGAGTTTACAGTAATTCATGCAAAATTTTCCAATGATAGTGTTGTGGAGTTTGAGCATTTAAGAATGACAGTTCAAAAAATTACATACGCGCACACACACATGGAGATCCATACAAAGATCATTTTTTCAGAAGGTACTTGAATTAAAAATGACAAACTTTAAAATTAACATCTACTTTGTTTGCCTGAAATTCCCTTTTAAATAAATCTTCTTGAGGAGTATGTGACTGTACTTTCTGTGCAATTCTATAAATCTACAACTGCCCTAAAAAATTAACTCTATTTTTTAAAAAGTATTAACCCATTTTTTAAAAGAAACTGCATGTGTTCCAAATAAACTATTTTCAGAGCCACGTTCTGTGATAAAATATAAAAAGACAGATAAAGAAAAGCACTAAAATTATTGTAAAGAAGGGAACTATATTTATAAAGGATCAAGAATCAAAACCACCCAATTTCTCAACAGAAATATTATAAGTAGAAAGCAACTCAAAATAAAAACAAACATGGAGAAGACAGAAAGAACTAGTAAGCATAAATAAGTATAAAATAAGATGGGTAAAAATAAATGCAAACAGAGGTGGTTGGGTGACTCAGTCATTAAGCATCTGCCTTCGGCTCAGGTCATGATCCTGGAGTCACAGGATCGAGCCCCGCATCAGGCTCCATGCCCGGCAGGAAGCCTGCTTCTCCCTCTCTCACTGGCCCTGCTTGTGTTCCCGCTCTCTCTGTTTCTGTCAAATAAATAAATAAAATATGTTTTTAAAAATGTAAAAAAAGTACATAAATCCAAACGTACCAATAATTATAAAACATGCAAATGAACTAAACTCTTCAGCAAAAAGACAAACATTACCAAACTAGATTTATGAGCAAAACAGAGTTTTGAGCTATAAAAACATCTGAACATAAAGGCAAAGAGCAACTGAAAAACAAAGTGAAGAGAAAAAGATGGAAAAGGTGATGAATATCACAAATAATGAGAAAAGTGAAGGTATTTCTCACCTATGTCCTAGCAACGTTTTACATGTCACAATAACAAGAGCTGGTAAAAAACCAAGGCAACAGGGACTCTGAGCCTCTAATGATGGGACTGTAAACTGGAACGCTCATTCTGAAAAGCACTCAGTTTTACCCAGGCAAGCTGACCTCTGCAGATACCTCAGATGCACTGACATGTTTTGTAGTCACAATTAAGAGGAAGAAATATATTTTAAATTGTGACCAAGTATATACACAAAGTACTATACAGAAGCAACACTACCTTTCAAAGAGGAGGGCAAGTTTTTAGAAAAACAAAGAGATTTTTTGTGACCTCAAAAGATGCCAACCAATTTCCTCAAATTTCAGGAAGAAGAAAAACTTTCCCAGAAAGAAAATCTGAGATGAAAGAAGGAATGATAAGGAAAGAAGAGTGAACATGTTACTATTTCTAGACAAAAGTGACTTCAGGAAAGAAGATGACCACAAGGTCTGATGTACAGGTTACAAAAAGGACTGAGACGCACAACAAGAGCATGCATGTCAGGAGGGACGGTAAGCAGAGGTAAAGCATTTTAAAGTGCTTGCTGCTCAGGAGTAAGGTGAATTATTGATTCATTCACATTTTAGATAAATATTTATGCTAATATTTCTAGGATAGACACAAAAACAATTCACATAGGATGTGTAACTACCAAAGGTGAAATGTGAACATGAGATGAAATATGGGGGAAAAAATCTCAACACAGAAGCAAAAATGAATAAACTGCAGTTATGTACACAAACACTGACAAATCACACAAAAATAAGAAAAGCAAGTTGCACAAGACTCGATAGAGTAAATACAATATATGATTAAGAGAAATGCTAAAAACACACAAGCCTAAACATACTTTATATAGGGATAGATACATGCGTGGTTTTATAAACTATAATAAGAATGAAGAAAATGTTAAACACAAACTTCAGAGTTATTACTTGGAAGAAAAAATGGTATGACCATGGAAAGGAATCTTAGGGACCTTCAAAGAACATTCTATTTCTTGAACCACATGGTAGGTACACAAAAGTGTGTTCTTCTTTAAACTATATATAAATATATGTGGTATTACATATGTAAGAAAGAAATACGAAATTTCACAATTTAAAAAGTTAACTTAAGGGGCGCCTGGGTGGCTGGTCAGTTAAACATTCAACTCTTAGTTTCTATTCAGGTCGTGATCTCAGGGTTGTGAGACAGAGCCCCAAAACTGAGCTCCGCACTGAACTGAAGAGGGAGTCTGCCTCTCTCTCTGCCCCTCCCCCCACTCATGCTCTCATTCTAAAATAAAAAATAAATTTAAAAAAAAAGGTTAACTTAGGGCGCCTGGGTGGCTCAGTTGGTTAAACCACTGCCTTCGGCTCAGGTCATGATCCTGGAATCCCCAGGATCAAGCCCCGCATCAGGTTCCTGGCTCTGCAGGGAGTCTGCTTCTCCCTCTGACCTTCTCCCCTCTCATGCTCTCATTCTCTCTCTCAAATAAATATTTGGAAAAAAAAAGTTAACTTAAAAAGCAATCTCCTCCTCTCCAAATATCCCAGATTCTTCCAATCCTTTATTACAGACTTCTATCTTTGCTCACACATCTCTTCTTCTCTCAAGGCCTATTCAACTTAGTACTATTATTAATTATGTCCTAGCCTGACATCTTTTACAGATGTCTTTCATTATCATTTAAACTGTGATTTGTTAACTATTTAAGCAATGGATTTTTTTTCTTTTTATTTTTTGTTTCCTATCTAGACTGTAAGCTCTTTTAAGACATCCTGATGCCCAAAACTGCAAGAATCTTTCTTTGTACAAAGTAGATGTTCAGATATTTATCCATTTTATACCCAATTCTAGATTTACATCTGCATATACACCTAGATATTTACTTTCTAGTAACATGTTCCTTAACCAGTTAATATAAAACAATAATTATGAGCCATGCAACCCAAATAACAAACTCAAGTCCCAGTTTATTCACTCTGAAACAAATATTTTCTTCAGTATATTAAGTCAGAAGTCCTGGGTTTGGGGAACTGCATCTTACTTTCTCTGTGCTATTTTCTTTTTCTTCCTCTTTTTCTTAAAGATTTTATTTATTTGAGAGAACATAAGAGAGCATGAGCAGGGACAGCCACAGAGGGAGAGGGAGAAGCAGCCCTCCCATCGAGCAGGGAGCCCCATGAGGGGCTTGATCCCAGGAGTCCGGGATCATGACCCAACCCAAAGGCAGACACCCAGCGACTCAGTCACCCAGGCACCCTTTTTATGGCCTTTAAAAACTTACAAGGAAGGGTGCCTGGATGGCTCAGTGGGTTAAAAAGCCTCTGCCTTCGGCTCAGGTCATGATCTCAGGATCCTGGGATCGAGGCCCGCACCGGGCTCTCTGCTCAATGGGGAGCCTGCTTCCTCCTCTCTCTCTGCCTGCCTCTCTGCCTATTTGTGATCTCTCTATCAAATAACTAAATAAAATCTAAAAAAAAAAAAAAAAACTTACAAGGAAGTAAGTAAAATATGTAAAAGTTGTTCCATTTCCCTCTCTTCAAAGAAAGCTCTCCTGACCACTTCCTATCACAGCCTAGCTACCAAAAGGAACCCATCCACTGCTTCCCTCCTCTTCCTTAGCTCCCATTCACCCCAATCCAAGGACCTCCCAACACCAACAACAGTTCTTTGAAGGCTACTTTTTTTTTTTTAAGATTTTATTTATTTGACAGAGAGAAACACAGCGAGAGAGGGAACACAAGCAGGGGGAGTGAGAGAGGGAGAAGCAGGCTTCCTGCCGAGCAGGGAGCCCGACACTGGACTCGATCCCTTGTCTCCGGGATCATGACCTGAGCCGAAGGCAGTCGCCCAACCAACTGAGCCACCCAGGTGCCCCTGAAGGCTACTTTTTGAGCATTTTCTAACATTGATATTGCCATTCTTTCAGTTGAACCAATTTTCCCAAAACATTTTCGCAGAAGTCATGTAAACAAATACCTAGATACATACTGAAATATTTATTGGTAATTTGAAATCTAGAACTTGTTTCAAAATAACCAAGGAGGGGACAGATGAAACATGACAGATTGACCATAAGCTGATAACAGTTAAACCATTAAAAGTAGGTGATAGAAACATGGACTTTAAATAAAAACTCTCTACTCTTATATACATTCAAAATTCCATACCAAAAAGTTTTAGAAATACTCATTTACTACTTGATCCCAGCTATGTGACTAAGTGTATCTGAAGTAATGTCACAAAATCTTTGTATTAGCAGGGCTTGTTCAACTTATTACTCAAGGAACAAATGAACTACTGCAACATCCCAGGCAAGACATCCAGCCTTGAGTTCTATCAATATACAGCATGTAACAATGACTTGTATCTGCTGGAGACACAACTCTAAATGAGAGACATTCACCAAACTTAAGGAATGTGTATGGAAATAAACAACAGAATGTTTCAAGTGCAAGGAAAGAAAACAGATCAGGTGAGAGGAGAGAGACCACTCTATGATCAGTAAAGACTTCACCAAGAAGAATGCATAGAACTTCAGACCAGAGCACAGGAAGGAAGGAAAATGGGAGGGGAGGAGAGAAAAGTGATTCAGGTAGCAAGAATGGCTTGAGTAGGCAGAGGCAATGCTAGAACTTAGCCATGTTCACAAGAGAACAAGTGAGTGTTGACAAGTAAAAGAGACCCAGGAAAGAGAAAGCTACGAAGCCTGAATAAAATTCAGCAGAGAGGCTCTGAAAGTTTTATAGGAAAAAAAAGTATCAGAATCAATTATACATTGGAAAAAATAACCCCATCCGTGTAATAATCCAGATGAGAAAATGAGACCGGGAAGAACTGCTTGACGGACACCCCATTCTGCTGTTCGGCAGCCTGAACAGTCCCTCACCAAGTTTTGTTTGGCTTTTTTACTCAGAGCCAAAATCTGGTTATTCATTTATTCAAAAAATGTTTGATTCCGGTTATTCACTGGGCACTGTCTTAGGCACGCCAAGAACTTTTATCTAGTCGTCCTGGCTGTATACTCTAGAACAGTGGTTCTCAATTTGGCAAGGGGGAAGAGAGCAATTTCTGCTCCCCACCAGGACAACTGGCAATGTCTAGAGACTTCTAGTGGGTCCAGGGATGCTGCTAACATCCCTCAATGCATGGCAGAGCCCACCACAATTAGGAATTAGCCCAGCTTCAAATGACAACAGTGCCAGGGAAGGGAAACCCTGCTGCAGAGAAGCACATTCCACTCCCTCTTCCTAGATGGCTGTTCAATGCACATTACTTCTATCTTCCATTTCTATTCTAAAATAAAGGTCTTAAGATACCCTATGAAATGGACAACACCATTTTAATAATTTGGCAAGTGGAACCAAATATACCAAGAGTTTTGAGATTTGGCTCAAAAAAATGTATAAGCTACATTTATTTCACATTAACTTTTAGAAATAAAATGATCTTCCCCTCCTGACATCTGTTGTTCTCAAAAACTTAAGCTAAAAGCTTTGAGTAATGTTTGATTATTCTTTTTCCTTTTGTGTCCCTATAGCAATTAATCCCCACGTTCTGCCACTTCTTTCCATGTAATGCCCCATATCTCAAACTTTCTATTCCCAGTGCCCTCAGCTAAAATACTTTACTGTCTTCCCTGGAGCTCTTGGTGTCTCTCCCTCCCTCCCTCCCAAGCTACCCTACTTACTAGCACTGCATTTTTCACCTGGTCTAAGTCCCATAAGGTTGCCTATAATATACCAAAATAAGAAACTCGTGCCCGATACTCAGCATGCAAGGTCTGTTTTCAACTAGCCACAATCCACCTTTCCAGTTCTTTTTCTCAGTGCTCTCCTTGGGAATATCCTCTCTCAGCAAAATGAGTTATTCTGGGGCACAAAAACAACCTCTTCAGATCAGAGAAATCAAAAGCCACTTAGGCTTCATTCAGATAAAAGACAGGCTTTTAACTCTCAGGAGAGCAGTAAGGGATCAACTTATGGGGAATCCGGGTCTACCCACAGCTCTTTTTTAATGAAAGATAACCCTAACGCCCTTGGCTCACTATCCTTACTTAGAGCATCCCCTATTTCCCTTTCCACCTCTCTGAACTCATCTTCCTCATCCACATCCCCCACCTTTTCAAACAATTCTCACAGCAGAGTCATCTCTACCACCACTATTTACCCAGCACATCCCATACCTATGGCTCTCAGGTCATTTTACTTATTTGGCGGTGAAATGTCATTTCATTTTTACTACTTCTTTTATATCCAGACAGCTAAAACTATGACTGATTCATTTATAAGCCAAATGGAGGTAAGGGGGTATTCACATTTCCAAACCAATCTTCAATGTTCTTTAGAAAAACTTTTTTTAAATCACAATTCCCAGGACTGGCAAGAAAACAGGGTACATTCATGTACTAGTGGTAAGACTATAAACTGATACAATTGTGCTACACTGGTATTTGTTAATACTAAAAGTCTACAATCTGTATACCCTTTGGCCCAGGAATTTCAATTGGGAATTTATCATCAGTAAATACTAAAGTGCACAAAGGGTTGGCTATAAGGATATTCATCTGCATGTTGTTTTTAACTCTCAGAGATTGAAAAAGCAAAACAAAACAAAACTTTCTTGTCCAACAAGAGAAGACTATTCAGAGGAATCCTTTATTCAGGCGACGTAAGACTCTGCAGCTACGAAAAGCCTATAGTACTATGGGGACTGACATGTAATCGTTTCGTGATCCTCCTCCTAAGTGAAAAAATACAAATAATATGACCCCATATACCTTATTTTATATATTTTTATGTATTATGTCTTATTTTTTCTAAAATTTTTCTATGTATGTATATATACATATATAATTTATGTGTCAAAAATACATACTAGTAAGTGTATATAAACCTTAAACAAGGACAACATATCTTCATTTTCTTTTTAGTGAATTTTTATATTTTAGCTATATTAAATTTTATGGATAAAATTAATATTTCTAAGGCCTATTTATAGTTAAACCATAATCTTACAAAACCTAAGAAACCTTGGCTTCACAGATGTGAGAAAAACATTTTCTGTAAGAACACTAAAATACATCCTACAGTTCAATAATCACACGGTGTCATCAGCTGCACTAGGCATTCTCACTCTGACATAAACCAGGTGGCTAAGTGACCAAAAACCTTAGGAACTAATCTGGTGATGTAAGACCGAGGGCAAGGAGAGAGGCCTCGAGAGCCTGGGACGGGGGGGACTCAATGGCATGTGCTATGTGAACTGGTTTGTGTGTGTTAAGCACAAAGCATAAATAAACGGAGATAAGAAGGGTGTCATCAGACCCAAAAGGCAATATAGTGGAATGCCATGGGCATAAGTTCCAGAGGCAAATGCTTAAGTTCAAGGTCACCCCTGCCTCTTACCAGAAATGTAACCCTGAGCAAGTCACTTAACTTGCCCACCATGTTTGCACCCCTGTATAACGGGGCAATGGCATGCCAAGAGCGGTGCCTGCCACTGCAGTTGAGGGCACCTGTTCGTGTCCGGCTATTACCACCATCAGCTCCATGATGATGACAGGAAGCACCGTGCCTCCTCTGTGCTAGGACAGCAGGGTGCCTCTCAACCACCAATCACTTTCTTAGCCTGCTCCTTGCCAGGGGCCCACGCCTGGAAAAGAACATGAGCCAGGACTCTAGAAGGAAGTCTGAGATGGGGGAATAGGGGGCACTGGGGTGGGGGCGGGGGCCAGGAGCAGGGAGTAATATCAAGAAAGAAAACCAAGTCTGTCTAAGTGGTCCAGGAAAAGGGACCATGAGTCACTCTCCACAGAGCTGCCACAGTGATCTTCATAAAACATGTTTCTTCCGTCATTCACCAGGATAAAATCTTTCACCGTCTCTCCACTGACTTTGCGGGGCTGAATCAAAACTATTCCTTAAACTGACTTAACACCCACACCACCTCTGCAGCCCCACCTCTCAACCCCTTTCCAGGAGCACACTCAAGCTTCTAGCCGTACTACATTCCGCCATTACAGACTCGCTCCTCAGCCTCTGCAGGTGTTCCTCCTCTGCCTGGAAAGTAATTTCTACCTCCTCCAATAGAAGCAGACTGCTATCCACCTGCAAAACACAGCTCAGGATAAACTCCAGAGACCCTTCCTGACCTTCAAAAGCCAAGTACTTCTGCTGTGTGCTTCCCACTATGCGCACAGCACTGTCTCTGCCTCTCTTAAGGCTCCTGGACCTAATTCCAGTGTATGGGGGTGGGGAGGAGGAGACACCAAGGAATTTTTGGATGCCAGCAGGATGTCCCTCTACCCCCACTTCAGATGCCAGTGAACAAACCCCAGGCTGTTGCCCATGCATCTGGCTAACTGGCCACAGCTTGAAGTTCCAATGATCTCGTCCTTAGGTCTGATGAATTTACTAAAGCAGCTCACAGAACTCAGGAAAACACTTACTTACATTTACCACTTTATTAAAGTAATAATAAAGGATATAAAGAGATAGATAGGGCAAGGTCCGGAACAAAGGAACTTCTGTCCTTGAAGAGCCTGGGTCCCAGTTCAGTGGCATATGGAAACATTCTGGTTCCCAAAACACAGAAGCTCTCAAAAAGAGCGTGGGGGGAGCCTAAAAGCTGTTCTCTTAGGTTTTTATGAAGGCTTCATTACATAGGCATGATTGACCAAGTCACTGGCCATTGGCCGACTCATCCTCCAGCTTCCCCTCCTTGAGGGGGGTGGGGGGACAGCTACTCAAAGTTCTCTACTCAACAGTCCTTCTGGCAAAAAGTCCCCACCCTTGGGTGGAGTCCAAAATTCACCTTCATTAATAACAAGACACCCAATTCACCTTTATGCTTCTGAAGTATTTTCAGGAACTGTAGATGAGGACCAAATATATCTGAAAAATTTATGTTGGTCATTGGAATGATCCAATATGTATTTCTTATAAATCATACTGCACTGTCCAACTATACTGGCCCACCACTAGCCAGTGACTCCATCAAAGGATCTTGCCTTTATCTCTTAAATATCTTAAATCCCAGATACTGCATAGTGACTAATCCCTAAGAAAATAAGAATAAGAAAAATGTACTAATCACAGTTGGGAACTGTTCATGAACCAACTGATTAGACTGAAAACTGGTAAAGAAAGAAAATCATTCATCCTGCCCTTCCTATATAAACTGTTGTGCTAAGCAAGCAAACAATAAATTGGGGAAGGGGCGGTCCTCTCTATAAAAGTATTCCAGCAAGTAAAATGAAGGAATAACAGAATTCGTACATCATCATTTTACAATCCCTGACAAATCAATAGATCTGGGCACTGGTCATCAATAGCTGCTGTATCATCAAGAGACAACCAGACATTATGTGCCTCCTGGGAAAGAATGCCCCACCACCTAAGAAGCAGTCATGAAAAATAAAATTGAACTGGAAACTGATTGAGTTCCACCTACTTATTTGGAAATAAAGAGAACAGAGAAACATGTTACACCTCAGGGATACAATCAGCAAAATCCAAATGCTGGGAAACTCTATGGGGCAAAGAAATTGCAAGAAAAGGAGGGCAGTAGCCTACAGATTAAGACAGACTGAATCACAATGTGTGGGCTTCTGCATATCCTGATTCAAACAAACTATTAGAAGAGAAAGAAAGAGAGAAAGACCTGCTTAAGATGAACACTGAATATCTGATGATATTATGGATTTAACTGTTAATTATTTTAGGGATGCCAGTGGTATTAAGGGTGTTTTTTAATCTCTTTTTTAGAAATACAATGCCAAACATTTATAAATGCAATTAACTCAAACGTGAAATTTATTTCAAAATAACATGAGAAGTAGGTAACAATATAAATGAAACAAGATCACCCATGTGTTGATACTTGTTTAAAAGAGGTGTCAGGAACTCAGGGGTTCATTATACCATTCTGTACACATTTATATATGGGCAAATTTTCTAAAATAATTAAAAAAAATAAAACAGGTAGAAAGGGAAAGGAACAGACCATAGTCTACTGAACACCAGGGCAAGTGTGGGGAAGGAAAAACGATCACAGATGGAGGTGACAGCAATTTGAAAGAAATTATTTTAGCACAAAGAGTTTTTTACTAAAGAAAAGATACCAAGAGAAGGAAGACTTGGGACAGCAACGTGCAGAGTGTTTAGCTGAAGCGCAGGTGCATAGGACTTTCAGGAGAGCGTTAACCGCACAGACCCTGCAGTGAACACTGTCTGAGTTCAAATCCTGGTTCTGCAGCTCACTCTGTGCCTGTTTCCTCAGATGTTAAAAAAAAAAAGTTTGGTTTTTTTTTAGATTTTATTTATTTATTTGACAGAGAGAAACACAGCGAGAGAGGGAACACAAGCAGGGGAAGTGAGAGAGGGAGAAGCAAGCTTCCCGCAGAGCAGGGAGCCCCATGCGGGGCTGGATCCCAGGACTCTGGGATCATGACCAGAGCCAAAGGCAGATACTTAATGACTGGGCGACCCAGGCGCCTCAAAAACAGATTTTTAAAAAAGACAATAATAGTCTTTACTTCTGAGGGCTTTTGCAGAATTAAATGAATTAATACAGTTGTCCTAAAACAATATTTCACAGAAGCATGTGATGTTAACTGCTCCCTGCCTCATCACCACCCTCCCCACTGTACAGATGGAAACACAGACCCCCGCCCCCCGAAGAGGTGAAGTGACTTGCTTAATAACAAACTCCCAACCATCTCCTAGACTAGGCATTCACTGCAGGCTGGCTGACTAGTCACCAAACACATTTCCCTTTCCTGCAGGACATGTGGCTAGACTACATTTCCCAACTTGCCTTTACGTGCCTGACTTCCAGACAATGACATGTGGGAAAGTGACTGGATACCTTTCACTGGTCCCAGGCCCTGCCCCCAAATCTCTCATACCCCATCTCTCCCCAACCTGCCACGTGGGTATCAATGCCCAGGGCAATCCTGGAAGTCAATTGTTGAAGACAGTAGAGAACAAATTAGGGTAGAGTCTCAGTAGAATAAACTGTTACTATCTTAAACCCCTAAGATTTCAGGGTTTATCTGTTATAGCAGCTGACATAACTTCAATTAACATACTTTTTATGGACCCATCACAACAATCATTACTCCTCATTTACAGACAGGAAAACTGAAGTTTGCAAAGGGCCATGGTCACACAATTATTAAGTGGTGCATCCAGAATTTGAACCAGCACTGGCTTAATAGAGAACTCAGGCTCTTAATTATCATAAGACCTGTAAGCGGCATCAGGATTTCTAATCTACAACAGATACATTTAATATATAATTTTGTTATGCATTCCTAAAACACTCACTTTAATCTCTCAAAAGAGTAACTACAAAACCTGTTATCTTAAGCAGAAAAACATAAATAGTCCCCCAAAAGTTTAAAAGTTTAAGTGGTTTTTACAACAGACAAGAAACACATCGGAATAAGAGATTTTAAAAATACTATGTACCAAAAAAAAAAACAAAAACAAAAAACACCACACATGTATGTTAAAGAGACACTTTCTTATCCTTATAGGATATACACTCCTTTATCCTTATAAATAGCCCATAACAGTACAAGTTTTAGCATTTTTTTTTCAGATTTTATTTATTTATGTGTGAGAAAGAGAGAGACAGGGGTGCCTGGGTGGCTCAGTGGTTAAGCCTCTGCCTTCAGCTCAAGTCATGATCCCGGGGAGCCGGGATCGAGTCCCACATCGGGCTGCCTGCTCGGCGGGAAGCCTGCTTCTCCCTCTCTCACTCCCGCTGCCTGTGTTCCCTCTCTGGCTGTGTTTCCCTCTGTCAAATAAATAAAATCTTTTAAAAAAGAAAAAAAGAGAGAGAGACAGACAGAGACAGAGAGCATGAGTGGGATGGGGAACAAGGCAGAGAGAAAAGGAAAGCAGACTCCCCACTGAGTAAGAAGCCCAATGCAGGCGGGATTGATCCAGGACCCATGAAATCATGACCTGAACTAAAGGCAGCAGCCTAACCAACTGAGGCCCCCAGGCACCCCAAGTTTTAATATTTTAATCCAACTTTTCCCACTGGATTTTACCAGAGCTATTCTTATTTTATTGATAATTATATACCATGACTTTATAACATTAGTAATTTTTAAATGGGACTTAATAAATGTAATAATCATTTTATTTCAATCATCACTGCACTGGATCTACAACATTAATCAAGCAAAAGAAATTATAGAACAATGTTTACAGCATAATTCCACCTACACCTACTTTTTTGTATGAACATACGTCTTACCTACAATTGAAAAATATCTGGAAATACAAAAAAGTTTCCAGTGATTACCTCTGGGAATTAGAACTAAGCCCATGATATACACCTTTAGTTAGAGTTTGAATTTATGATGAACACATGTATTTTTAGAATAAAAAATACTTAAAAAAATAGATGATCTATGATTTACAGTAACGTAGTTATCAAATTCCCCGAATCCCAAATTACCATGATACATAGAGAAACACACAGGTTGGGAGAAAAAAAATTGTAGCCCTTTATAATGAATATATCATTTGATCAATTTCATTCATCTATGTGGATATATATGTTTACACATCTATAAGTAAATCTATTTTAAACATTAATAGTTAGAAAAAAACTGTAGCCCTTCATAATGAATATATCATTTGATCAACCACACTTACATGGAAATACATATGTAGACATCTATAAGTAAAAAAAAAAATTTTTTAAGTAAGCTCTATGCCCAGTATGGGGCTTGCACTCATGAGCCTGAGATCAGGAGTCACTTGTGCTATAGACTGAGCCAGCCAGGCACCCCAAGTCAATCTATTTTAAAACACTTAGGTGTGTACACACACACACACACACACACACACACACACACACACAAAGTATATTCAAGTCAGGGAATTTTGACAACTGTTAACCAAGCATATTCCTTTTAATGAAATTTTGTTCTAACCTGAAGAACATCTGGGATTATATCAGGAAAAACAATACATTAGAATTTTAAAAGCAGTTCTCTTTTGGGGTCCAAACTTGATCATGTTTTGGAGACTATTTTAGTCTTTGGGCTTTCTTCAAATGTTTCAGACCCTTCCAAGAGAAAAGAGCAATTCAGAATCGAATCTCTTTGTCAAGGACCTCACTGTGTCCTAAGCACTGCTGTAGATTAATGTAAAATTATATCACATTCATCAAAACAGTACTTGCAAAGAGCCCAGGGGCTATTATTATTGTAATTAAAATGTGTTAAGATAAATGTTCCTTAATCTAGAATTTTATGCAACTGTGTAACAGTGAGACAGGAAACAAATTATTATTATCTGCGTTAATGGAATTGGGGAGAGGGAAAGACTATGGTAAAGATAATCGAAAAATAGCAAGCATTCAAGATAAATTGTATTTGTCTGTAAAATGTCTTTTTAACCATTTATGCGAAACTTCCTGATAGCTTGAAAATTCTAAATCAAAATATGCCTAAAAATAAAACCACACTAGGGCGCCTGGGTGGCTCAGGGGGTTAAAGCCTCTGCTTTCGGCTTAGGTCATGATCTCAGGGTCCTGGGATAGAGGCCCACATCGGGCTCTCTGCTCAGCGGGGAGCTTCCTCCTCTCTCTCTCTGTCTGCCTCTCTGCCTACCTGTGATGATCTCTCTTACTCTGTCAAATAAATAAATAAAATCTTTAGAAGAAATAAATAAAATAAAATAAAACCACACTTTGAAAAAAGATGAATTGGCAAAAAGTAAAAATGGTATGTTTGTCTTTTCTTTTTTCCCCCAAACGAAAGGTCTCACATACTTATTACTGGACCAACCTACAAGTACAGAAGAATAATAAGAGAGAAAAATCATTCCCCCACTAAAACATGTGTATTGTTCAGGTGGTAGTGATGTTCACAGAAAGAATAACAAGCATGTGACCTTTATGCAGCATAAATATGTGTGCCATCTCATGTGCTATCCCTCACAGACCCAGCCTGGTTCTTCTCCAATGCCTCCTCTTGGGGTGGTACCTGATTTTATTACCAGTTTTCATCTGAACCCACTGGGCAACGGGATGACTCTGCCTTTATATCTTGGCCAGAAACTGCTTGATCATGAAAGTCTTGTGAGAAGAAATGGCCAGGAACAGTCAACTGCACACACCACAATGGCAGAGAAAAGGACAGAGTTGTGTATGTCTACCTTTAGCCTCTCCCCACCACTGTCCCTCTCCTAAATCTAGAAATGAGCCAGAGACTTACCTACCTCCAAATGTCCTTAATTCCTGACCTTCTTCCTTCCTCTCTACACACCGTATACTTTACATTCAGAGCCAACGTTCTTTAGAAAGTCTCATCAGTCATTTATGCCTATACTTCCTTTTTAATTTGCCACCAAACCCCCTACAACGTGGTTAACAAACCCACTATTTCATGGATATTAGAGAAACCATCAGAACTATCAGCCCCTCAAGAAGCTGTCCCTACTTTCCCCCACACTATCTCCAGAACAGACATGGTACATCACACAGGATCCCATGGCTTCTCACAGCCCCTACAATACTTCTCACAATGTTCTCTCACAGCCTCTACAATATTTCCTTCTGACCACCGGTGAAAATACCAATGCTCCCTAGAACAGAGTTCCAAATCTCTCTCCTCTCTCCTCAACATCCATCTTTACATGGGCTCCTGGCTTTCTGGTCCACACCCACCATCCACATATCCAAACACCCAGTGACCATCTTCACCTGGACATGATACTCACACCCTGAATGCAGCAAACCCCAAACTGAATCTGTCATCATCTAGTGTCTACCCAATTTGTTCCAGTCACCTAGAAACTTAAATCATTTCAGTGTCCTCCTCTTCCTAAATACCACCTATTTTTTAGAGGTAATCCTACCTCTAAAACCTCCTTTCAATGTTGCCTCTCCGTTGTCTACAACACTACTTCAGATATTCATTCCTCTCATACCTGTCAACACCTACTACTTCCAATCTCTGTCCATTTATCCCCATACTAATGCTAGACAGATATTCTAAAAATGCAATATGCTGGGGCGCCTGGGTGGCTCAGTTGGTTGGGCGACTGCCTTCGGCTCGGGTCATGATCCCGGAGACCCAGGATCGAGCCCCACATCGGGCTCCCTGCTCGGCGGGAGGCCTGCTTCTCCCTCTCTCACTCCCCCTGCTTGTGTTCCCTCTCTCACTGTGTTTCTCTCTGTCAAATAAATAAATAAAATCTTTAAAAAAAAATGCAAATATGCCAGCACTCTTCTTTTTTCATCTTTCAATGGTCACATACGACAAGCCTTAGAGACAGAAATATAAACCTCTTACAACAGCGTAAAAACCCTTCAGTGATTCAACCTATGCCAACCTGCTCAGCCTCGGCTGCTGGCCCTTCTCTACATGTTATACTTTCATCATATTTCACCTTTTATTGTGCCCCCCAAAACACTCTGTGCTTTTACATGTGCTATTACTCCCTCTGCCTAGAACACATTCTGGGCACTCCTCACAAGCTTCAGTTGAAGTGTCAGATCTCCCAGGAAAGCTTCATGTAATCCTCAGGGGGCAATGAGCTCCTCCTCCAGTTCAGTACTCAGACACCTCTCCAAAGGTGTATCTCTCCTCCTGCCCCTTCACTCAACTTTAGGAATTTATGGGCAGAGGTCTCATCTTATTCTGCATACAAATCTTCCTTAATTTATGGGTCCTGTCCTGATAAACCCATCATGAGCTGAAAGTGTTTTAAGTCAAAAATGCATTTACTACCACAACCAGGATGCCTGGGTGGCTCAGTCGGTTAAGTGGCTGCCTTCAGCTCAGATCATGATCGCAGGGTCCTCGGATTAAGTCCCACATCACGCTCCCTACTCAGTGGGGAGCCTGCTTCTCCCTCTGCCTACCACTCCCCCTGTTTGTGCGCGCTCTCTCTCTCTGACAAATAAATAAAAATCTTTTTAAAAAAACACTAACCTTCAAAACATCATAGCTTGCCTAACCTACCTTAAACATACTCGAAACACTTGAATTAGACTACAGTTGAGCAAAATCATCGAATACAAAGCCTATTTTACAATAAAGTATCAGAATATCTCCTGTAGTTTATTAAATACTGTACAGAAAGTGAAAAACAGAATGTAGTACGAGTAAGGAACGGACGTCAGTGAACCAGCTATTCACCCTCATGATCGCGTGGCAAGCTGCAGCCGGCTACCACTGTCCAGCTAGCTCCACACACGATCACGCCACATCTCACCAGCCTGAGAAAAGATCCAAATTCAAAATTCAAAGTATGGTTCCTATTGAACATATACTGCTTCTGCACCACCATAAAGTCAAAAAATCCTAAATGGAACCACTGCAAATGGAACCATGGTAAGTCAAACCATCAAAGTCAGGGACCATCCGGACTTCCAATGCCTTGTATACTTAGTGCCTCAAAAAGTAGTCAGTACTCAAGAAGTACCAAATAAATAAATTCATGGATTGACATACACACATAAAGTTTTAGTGCATCAAGCACTTAAGAGAAATACAAAATTAATTTATATTGAAGAGGCTTTAATATATTGGCATGTACACTGACATATACAAACACACACATGCCTCAAAAACACACACCCCCATAAACAGATCACCACGTCTGGTTCCATATAACACGTTCATTTCCCCAACCTAATAAAATCCTACAGTAATTCTTTGCTGCCATGTGTACTGCTCACACTGAGTTCAAAGAAACTTATTCAATTACCCATAATCATATAAATACATATGCCCACAGATACAAGGACAGGAGATTTTTCTGGAAGTATATAAATTAAAGTTATTAGTGGTTTTGGAGTAGCGCAGTGTTACAGGCTGAATTGCCACCCTCCTCCAAATTCTTTTGCTTGTCTTAACCCCTACTGCCCCAGAATGTGACTGTATATGGAGACAGGGCCTTTAAAGAGGTACTTAAGTTAAAATGGGGTTGTTAGGTTGGGCCATAACCCCAAATGACTGGTATCTGTGGAAGGTGAGGACATAGGCATACACAGAGTGAGGGCCGTGTGAGGACACAGGGAGAAGGCAGCAATCTGCAAGCCAAGGGAAGAAGTTTGGGGAGAAACTAAACCTGCTGGCACCTTCATCTTGAATCTCCAGCCTCCAGAACCATGACAAACTAAGGTTCTGCTGTTGAAGCCACCCAGTCTGAGGTATTTTGTTAGACAGCCTAAGCGGAATAACAGAGGATAGTTTATGATATTTAATTTGCCTTCAAAAAGTTTTTAAACTAATTAATTTCCTAATCAAGTATGTGGAACTTTTTTAAGCCAGCAAGAATTATGTGAAAAGTGAGATTATGCACAATTTCATCTTCTTCTTTATGTTGGTTTGTATGTAAAAACCTAACAAGAGGCGCCTGGGTGGCACAGCTGGTTAAGCCTCCGACTCTTGGTTTTGGTTCAGGTCGTGACAGAGGTGGGATTGAGCCCCAAGTCAGGCTCCAAGCTCAGAGCACAGTCTGCTTGAGACTCTCCCTCTCCCTCTGCCCCTCCCGCCAACTTGCATATACCTGCTCTCTCTCAAAAATAAATAAATCTTTAAATAACAAAAGAACAACAAAATGCTATCAAATTAAATTACATAACAATATCCTAGACATCAGACTTGACCATACTGACCACAAAAGCCACATTTTTATCTTACTATTTTTCATTTGAAACAAAATAATATACAATGTTGTTAAAATCAGGTATTTTCTAATTTTACCAGCTCCACCATGGAACTGGTAAGGTAGACACTGGAGAAGAGCATGGTTGTTAAACACATCCCTGGAGGCGCCTGGGGGACTCAGTCGCTTAAGCATCCACCTTCAGCTCAGGTCGTGATCTCGGGGAGGGGGGGGTCGGTCCTGGGATTGAGCCCTACATCGGGCTCCCTGCTCTGCAGGGAGCCTGGTTCTCCCTCTCCCTTTGCCCCTCCCCTCAACTTGTGTGTGTGTGTGTGTGTGCACGCGCTCTCTCCCTCTCTCAAATAAAGAAAATCTTTAATAAACAAACAAACAAACATCCCTGGAGATGAGAAAACCAACAGTTATAAAGTACAGTACAGCCTGATGAGTGAACCCTTCTTGTACTGGGGTAAAAAGTCACTGTAGCAACTAGGTACCGCCCATCAGATCCTGGAAGTTAGGCCTCTTATATACATTATCACTTAATTCTCCTAACAACCCAAAGCAGCAGAGATCAAAATTCCCCCATTTTTTAGATAAGGCAACTCAGGCCCAGAGACATTAAGTCACTGGACAGGATCATAAAGTTAGGAAGTAGAAGAGCAAAGACTCAAACCTAAGTCTCCAGGTCTTAAAACCCATGCTGCTTGATATGAAGGGCCCTTGAATGCTTAACAAATATTTATTAAACACCTGCTATATGCATTTTGCCAGGTGTCTAAGACAGAGCCATGACTCAAGAAACATAGTCACTATTCTCAAGGACCTAGAATCTCCTCAACCTTCCATTGCATGTATGTTTTTCCTACTTCTATAACTAGGTTTTAAAGCTCCTCAAGAGAGCTGTAACATAAAGGGGAAAACCGAGAGCTTTGAGTTAGAAACCTGAAAAAGTTCTGGCTTTTTCACTTACATAAATAAATTGGATTCCTCATAGTAAACAGTTGTGGATTAAATAACACACATGAAAGTGCTTAGAAGAGTGCCTGGCACACAGTGGACACTAAGTACATGTTCATCAAATACGAATATTCATTTACAACCTTCACAGACAATCAGATCCGAACTCAAACTTCCCACTTTGTCAGTTCTGAGATTTCTTCAATGGCCTCTTCAGTATTCAAAGATTCCACTCACCTATCACTCTATCCCACTCTTCTACAGGACACACTCTTTAACACTCAATGCTACTTAACTACTTAACACTAAAGCTTCTTTATAATATCGTCTTTTAGAGTAATGGTTTCCAAAGTGGAATGCACACAAAACACTAGTGTCCTAATCACAGACCTGAAAATGCTAGAACTTAAGACTGATAATAATAAGGAATATAAAATTTAACTCTCCTACTTCTTAATGTATGGACTGTTTATAAAACATGTACACAACTTATTTCAAAGAGATAAATAGGGTGCCTGGCTGGTACATTCAGGGGAGGGTGCAACTCTTGATCTCAGGGTCAGGAGTTCAAGCCCCATGTTGGGTACAGAGCCTACTCAACAAACAAACAAACAAAAAGGATATAAATGCTGGGGTTATGGATTCAAACTCTTAATAACGGGGAATAATTCAAATATAAGCTTGGAGACAACTGCTTTAGAACCACAATTATATCATTAGTTATGGTTTAAGTTCCATGTGGGAACTATGACACAGAGTGTGTTATATTTTTATTAACACTCCACACTACAAATAGGCCTATCAATTTCCTACTCTGTGCCACCTATCCTTAAGTTGTTCCTTCTGTCTGGGCACCCACTAACACATAATTCCTACCTTTCTCAGCAAATATCCGTTCATCTTATCATGTAGTCTTTCCAATTGTACATAGTGAGAGGCAGTTAGTAACCTGCAAATCTATAAATCTAAAGCTATGAGTTTATAAGTCAAATACAGGGCTAATATAAGGAAAAATGTACGTAACTTTCTCTTCCTCTAGGATATAACTTCATTACCAAAAAAATGATATTGTTTATCATTATATTCCCCTCTGCATCTCCTGTAAAAACATTTCTCTGGGCAAATCTTGATCAGATAGAATACACTGTATATAATACATACTAAACTGATTTTCCTTGTAAATCTACACTTAAAATTTCCAATAAAACATATTCCTCATGGGGGCGCCTGGGTGGCTCAGTTGGTTGGGCGACTGCCTTCGGCTCAGGTCATGATCCTGGAGACCCGGGATCGAGTCCCACATCGGGCTCCCTGCTCGGCGGGAAGCCTGCTTTTCCCTCTCTCACTCCCCCTGCTTGTGTTCCCTCTCTGGCTGTGTTTCTCTCTGTCAAATAAATAAAATCTTTAAAAAAAAAAAAACAAAAAAACAAAAAAAAAACATATTCCTCATGAAAAATATGTAAGTGAATGTGTATTTATTTTGAGCCCTAATACACTAGGCACCCAACAACAGCTTTAACTGTGTGGTAACTATTCACATTATGGTACAGAAAGTAAACTGGTGACTTCCTTAGAAAATCTGTTGTTTTTAAGTACAGAACTTGAAATTTAAAAATTATTCTAATATCCTACCAAAAGTATATTAAACTGAACACTCTGAAAACAGAGAACTAAATATATTTTTACTGGCCTGCTCTCAATTCTCTCTTGGCTAAATTACCATATGCAAAAGATGTTGATGGATCTCACCTATCTGTGCTCCCAACAACCCTATCTTCAATATGATGGAAAATTGGGAAGGTCTCAGAATACCTGCATAACTGTGGAAATGGCTCAAATTCGTATACTCACAATTTTGTCTTGAACAATGAAGTGTATATATAGTTAGAAGGGAGAAAATACAGCTTTTTCAAAACAACCTCCTGTATAGCTCACAGCTTCTTCACAATGACCCTACTTCCCCACTTACAACTTACCTAGGTAGTTACTGGTAATCAACTTTTAGTCAAAGGCAAAAAGGAGCACTTCCCCTTAAGTGTCTTAAAGGCACTCCGTTTAGCATTCAGCACATATTATGTCACTGAAAGCCCAGAGTTTAATTAACTTGCCTAAGATGAGAAACACCAAACTGTAACTCCAAGAAGCAGCATCTGCACTGCATTTTATATGAATGGCGTCCCCAACACAAAATGAGTGGAGCTGCGCAGTGAATGAATTGGTCTGGGTCACAAACTAATAAGTAGCGGAGTTAAAGCTCAAAAACTCTGCCAGATCTGATGAAAAAGAACATACTCACAAGTTGAAGGGTACACTGCCTCCCACCTTGAAATTGAAGAATGAAAAATTAATCATACAATAAAACAAAAATGTCTTGTTATAAATAACCCAATTACCAGCCTTCCTGATTAAGAAAGGGGGCGAGGCAAGGGGAGAGTCAATAGGTAAGGACTACTGAAGAGACAAGCAAGAAGAAAAAGAAGAAACTGAGAAGCAAACCCTACTGAAGAATCTGCCTTGCAGGAAACTACAGTCTTCAGTTGCAGGAGGCAGTAACAATAGAGATCTAGGCGGTACAGAGGAATCGGGACATTCTGGGTTTTCCCACCCACCCTACTATTGCCCCTTACAATATCACTGCAAAAGCTTTATAAAGACTGACTAGCCAGCATTTGGATTAAAAGGACACACCCTTAGTAGGAAAAACTATAAATTATGCATCAGACTGCATTCACCTGTCCCTATTTGTTAACTTTGAAAGGATTTGTTTAATTTCAAAATTAGAAAACTGATCTGAGTAAAAAACTCATTAAAATATATGGCTTAGAAATACTTAGAATCTATCACAACAAGCGTTTATTATCTTAATACCCAAAGAGCATTACAAGTCACTTAAAAAAAAAAAAAAAAAAAGATGACCAACCCAACAGAAAAATGGGCAACAACAGACTGAAGTCACTACTGGCTACACAACCAACAGTCATTCCCCTCACAAATCTGTTCTTGCTGCCAGTCCATTTCCCATCATAAGGCCTTGAAAGGAAAAGGTGTTTGCTTTCCTGGACTCACCCATACCTCTGACATGGGTACATGACCAATCACAGCCATGGGGTCTGAGGGAAAATCTGCTGAGGGCTTCCAGGTAGGTTTTTGTTCTAAATAAAAGAGTGGGGCATGACCAAACTGACTTTGTTTTCAAGGGCTATGGTCACGGGAACCACTGGATACATGAGCTATGACTCCTCTCTACTTCTCATATCTAACTCCTCAAGAGATCCTTTCGGCTCTACCTTCAAAACATGCAGAATTACTTCTCTGTCTCCTATCGTTTTCCAAATCATCTCTCATCTGTGTGCCTGCAATGCTCTCGTGACTGCCATGTCTGCTTCAACCTTTAGCCCCTTCCTTCTCTTCTCAACACAGCAGCCAGCAGGAACCTCCTACAGTCACAGTCAGATAAGGTCAGTGCTCTGCCCTAAATCCCCAAAGGCATCTTATCTCAGGAAGAATAAAAGCCAAAAAGATCTCACAATGGTCTACAAGGCCCTGCAGGATCTGACTCACTGCTTCTCTCTCCCTCCATTGCTCAGCTCTGCCCCTGGCTCTCCTTTCAGTTCTTTGAACAGGCCAGCACACTTCTGCCCCAGGGCCTGAGCGCGCATCATTCCCTCTGACATGCTCTTTGCCCCACATCCTTGCCCACCCCCACACACTCTACCTAAAAGACTATACTCATGTCACCTCACTGAAGCCCTCCCTGATCACTCCACTTAAAATAACCCAATTCAGCCTGGTCTGCTTATTATTTTATTTATTTTATTACTTTGTTCTTCTCCATAACATTTAACATCTTCTTTTTTTTTAAGACTTTATTTATTTAGGGGCGCCTGGATGGTGAGTTGGTTAAGCAGCTGCCTTCGACTCAGGTCATGATCCTGGAAACCTGATATCGAGCCCCACATGGGGCTCCCTGCTCGGCAGGAAAACTACTTCTCCCTCTCTCACTCCCTTTGCTTGTGTTCCCTCTCTGGCTGTGTTTCTCTGTCAAGTGAATAAATAAAATCTTTAAAAAAAAAAGGGGGGGGGGTGCCTGGGTGGCTCAGTTGGTTAAGCAACTGCCTTCGGCTCACGTCATGATCCTAGAGACTCGGGATCGAGCCCCACATCGGGCTCCCTGCTCCACGGGAAGCCTGCTCCACGGGAAGCCTGCTTCTCCCTCTCTCACTCCCCTTGCTTGTGTTCCCTCTCTGGCTCTGTTTTTCTCTGTCAAATAAATAAAATCTTTAATTTTTTTTTTAAGATTTTATCTATTTGACAGAGAGAAACTTCTTCCCATACGTTATTTTTTATTAAGTATTTTATTTAAATTCCAGTATAGTTAACATATAGTGTTACACAAGTGTCAAGTATACAATATAGTGATTCAACAGTTCTCTACATTGCTCAGTATTCATAATGATAAGTATACTTCCCATACTCTAGACCACAGTCGGGTATCCTGTAGGCACTGAATAATTAGGTGAATTAATCTAGCAACCGTCAATAACAAGCTGAAGATTAAAAAACAGGAAAAGCGTCTGGGTCCTTGAAGATTTCACTGAACTATTTAATTACATCTGGACTGCTGGTCATGTGAGATAAAATTTTACTTATTGTTCACGCCATTTTCAAGTAAGATTTTTGTTATTTGAAGCCAAAAGGTACTGATACAGAATACAGGTGGACAGCTTCAAAAGAAATACCAGTGGGCAAATATACTCAATTTAATTCGTTCATAATGGGCACCTGGATGGCTCAGTCAGTTAAGCATCTCCCCTCAGCTCAGGTCATGATCCCAGGGTCCTTGGAATGAGCAACCCACACCGGGCTCCCTGCTCGGGGAAAGCCTGCTTCTCCTTCTTGCACTCCCCCCTCCTTATGTTCCCTCTCTAGCTGTGTTTCTATCAAATAAATAAATAAAATCTAAATAAATAAGTTCATAAGACATGCAAATTTAAATAACCACAAAATAATGTCATTCAGCAAAAACATAAAAGCTTAAATACATATATATCTCCTTCAACATGGCTCACTAAAACACTAATGATATTTAGTATTTTAAAATTTTATACATAAACAAATACAACTCAAAAGAGTGTGATATTTCACTGCCTATAGTTTTCCCCATACTCTGAGTGCTAGACAGTGCGGTTCGCTCTTAGGCAACAGTGTCAAGAGAACAGTTAACTGATGCATCGAAACCTGGTCTCATGCTACCCGCTTTAACACGCATTACTTACTGCCCACAGCAACCCTACAAAACAGGCACGACTGTTATCCCGGTTTAAAGCTGATGAAACAGCTACAGAAAGATCAACTATCAGCGGCAACTCGAGCAGCTACTAAGTTAGAGACTGGAGCTGGAATGGAACCCTGGGAGTTCACCCACCAAAACCCAACACTCTGCAAACATGACCAGCCAGGGGGCAAAGCACTCTCCCCAGCTGAGCAGCACATTCACTCCACCGGCGCCTTTTCCCTGCCATTTGTATCGTGTTCAGGTTCTGACTCGTTCTGACTCGTAACAGCTGACAGAAGATATTCAAGTGACAGCGCCAAACTTACCAGAAGGAATCCCTCTGAAAGAAAAAGATAAAATGAAAAGACAAAGACTGGTGACTTCTGCCTGCCTGTGATCTCTCTCTGTCAAATAAATAAAATCTTAAAAAAAAAAAAAAAAAAAAAAGAACTACAAAACATCAGTCATTAGTTTAATAATAATGGAAAGAACCACATCTAGACATCTTGGAGCAATTCCAATTTAAAAAGAACAAAATAAGGCTCTAAAGAGCTTCCAGGAAGGATGACAAAAACACATTATTCACAAAGGAACAAGAATCACAATGCATCAGACTTCTCCTCAGCAACATCAATGGCTACTAGAGTACCTTTTAGCAAAGTGTTCAAAGCCTCTAAAGGGGAATAATTTTCAACTGAGTTTGGCTTAAACAGAATAATACCCAACTTATAAGGGCTACTACAGATTTCTTCAGATATTCCAGGATTAAAATACTTATCTCCCACTACTCTTTCCAAGAAATTTATGTAATGGATGCACTCACTACATTAAAACAAGGAAGTAATTCAAGAAAGAATAAAGTTCCAGTTAACTACCAAACTTGCAAAGGCAGTGAAGCAAAGTCCAACACTAGGAGCTGTATGCAACACATCTAGATAATATCTAGTCCAAAATGAAAAGGACTAGGAGAACCTTCCCTCAGGTGGAAAAGTACTCATATACATAAAATAGCAGTGATTAAAAACAAATGGCTTATAAAGCTGGTAACACAGGGAGAAAAAAAAAACAGTGACAAATTAAGGCAAGAAAAAAAGGCAACTGCCAACTCAAAAATGAAAAACAATACAGGAAATGTAATCAAGTTCTCCTTCCTCTACTATAAACAATACTTACATCATCACAACAAGGTAGACACTACTCATTGATTTTTCAACTATTAAAACCAAGTCACTGGCAGAGTATAAAGGAAAACAGGACAGAGTATAAATGTTCTCAACCTTGATAATACCAAAGTAGAAATGACAGACACTGGGCTTAAGGAGGGAGAAAAGGTGAGAAGTGGAAGTGCTAATATCCTCAGGGAAATCAAGATAGACAACCCACTGTAACAAGAAGAAAAGTCTATTATATCACAAATTGTAATGATAACAGAGTATCTATTGAGGAAATAAGTATGAGGGAGCCAAATCCACATTTATCAAAGCAAAAATCAATCTGAAATTGGTAAGTCATAAAATAAGCTTATTTAGATACAGTAATACCACGAAAGGAAAACAATTTAAAAATTTCCTTCAGAGAGTGACCCTAAGGATAAGAAAGGTTGTTGACCTTTATTATAATCACTCTGGTCTACCTGACCTTTTTTTTTTTTTTTAAAGATTTACTTATCTATGAGCAAGAGAGAGCACAGGGTGCATGGGGGGGGGGGCGCTAGAGGGCGAGGAATAGCAGACTCCTCACTGAGCAGCGGATGGCCTGAGTCCAAGGCAGACGCTGAACCAGTCGCCCACCCAGATGCCCGGGTCTATCCGACTTCTTGCAATTACACACATACTACTTGGTAAAATTTTTAAATGGATGTAAGAAAAAGCCTCAAGAAATACTAAACATCCCCATAAAATACACAATGTGTAACACATCCTGCCTAATTTTTCTCCATAATATAATGGATAAAATTTCCTTTTTCCTAATACTCCTAGGTGTCAAGCTAAATAATTTCTGAGGTTTTACAGTCATCTTTATAGGTATTTATAATAGAAAAAAATAAGTCAAATTACACAATTACATATTATCAAAATTATTGGACCATCACTCCATATCTAAGTAAAATATGACTTAAATTTAATTCACAGAACTTTGAACCAAGCCAAATCATCCATATCCGTGTTCTCTCAATCTTAGCATTTTACCAAAAATTTGGAAATGTGTCTTTAACGCCTTTTTTCTAGATTGCTTTAGATTTTACTGCTGTTAGTGGCATATGCAACAGCATTTTGAATTCAACAAACCTAAATTTACTTCAGTTGCCATGCCATCATTTCCTCTGTGCTTTTTACAAATTTTTAAGTAATATAAATTTATTATTTATTTTTTAATCTGTTGGAACCTTAAGGGGAACAGATATTTCTTAAAGTTTATATATAATACAAGATGCAAGAAAAAAATATTTATTACTATTCAAAACAATTTAATTAAAGCAAAGAATGTGGTACAAAACTACAGAATAGTAGATTGGTAGCAGGACCAAATATAGTAAAATAGGACCAAATTCAAAGAGAAACACCCGATTTTAACCTATGATTGAAGATTCAAGTGATGTATCAAAAATGGCAACAGGATGGGGCACATGGGTGGCTCAGTTGGTTAAGCGACTGCCTTCGGCTCAGGTCATGGTCCTGGAGACCCGGGATTGAATCCCGCATCGGGCTCCCTGCTCGGCGGGAAGCCTGCTTCTCCCTCTCTCACTCGCCCTGCTTATGTTCCCTCTCTGGCTGTGTTTCTCTGTCAAATAAATAAAATCTTTAAAAAAAAAAAAATGGCAACAGGAAAATCTTAAATATGCCATTTGTTTTCCCAGATAAAAAAAGGTTTTTTTACTTCTTTTCCTCTTGATAGAGATGGTGGTGGCTTCTTTTATGTATGGAGTGGGCAGCTGAGAACGAGGCCTGCAGCATAGGGTTTGTGGGGTTTACAATTTCTACTCAAGAAAGTGAAGTTTTTCCTCTACATAAAACATCTAAGAACAAACTGGAATTTACTGCTCAAAATACAAAATTACATTGTGAGGAACCCTCATATGGTGTCATTTTTCTTTAACATTGCAATGTGTCATCGATACCAGTTAAACCGTCCATTGGTGGAAATGTTCCCAAGAACAGGTGAGGGTTCTCGTCCCCTTTAGGAACCAAGTGCCCACGGCAGCCCACAAAAGGCACATGTCACATATCACAATTCGGTCAAGTCGCAGACCCAGTTTTCCATTATCCATGCAACATAAGACTAAGAAACACTAAAAAGTAATTTACCAAACTCTTCTCAAGCCAAAATACAGGAAACTATTGCATATTTTGACACTTTAGAGAATTTATAATTTCTTGTCATTAAAACAAATCAAAGAAGAAATGGTTCAGTGCTCTTTAATAAGGCATTAGGTAGCTTAGAAACAACATACTGTATCACACTAATCGCTTATTTTACATTTTGCAGAGGTCTAAATGTTAAAAAATGTACACAAGAAAACTACAAGTAGAATAATTTTTTAACAAGTATGGCACCTCACATTGGAAGCAACTATTTATTCTAAATTATACAGTATCAGGGGCACCTGGGTGGCTCAGTTGATTGAGCAACTGCCCTCGGCTCAGGTCATGATCCCAGAGACCCGGGATCGAGCCCCAAATCAGGCTCCCTGCTTGGCCAGAAGCCTGCTTCTCCCTCTCTCACTCCCCCTGCTTGTGTTCCCTCTCTGCCTCTCTGGCTGTGTTTCTCTCTGTCAAATAAATAAAAATCTCTAAATTATACAGTATCAGAAAGTGAAAATTCAAACCTATCGTCAGAACACACAGTTTCCAAAGCAATGGTCCTTACAAAAATTAAAACATATACTTCACTATTATTTAACCTTTAGAAAAGTGACCAAGCAGGACTTCAAGCCCTCAGTTTAAAAAAAAAAAGGGGGGGGGGGAGCCTGGGTGGCTCAGTCTCAATTGTGCTGGGCTCCACTATGGATGTGGAGACTATATATATATATATATGTGTGTGTGTATATATATATGTGTGTATTTTTTTTTTTTAATTTAAGAAAAGAAAGAAAAAGATTTCTACTTGTGACTTCAGAACTGAAGCTTCACTATATAATAAAGATTATTCTGGAAGATGTAGTTTATCATACTTAACATGTACTACAAGGATCTGTAAGAAAAAAGATGTAATGCCACCTGAGGTTAAATATATTAAACACATTAAATACTACACTTAAATATTAATATCTTACACTGGGTAAGGTGATAGTTTAGTTGTGTACACAATGCAGTTAACCCTATACTATCACATATCACAGTCTTAACAAAAAAAGAACATTTAATTCATCAAACTTTTCTCTCAGCTTGAAGCAAGTTCTCTAAAGCACTTCAGCTACATAATAATTTGGGGCTTTTTAAAATTTCTTCTAATTAAATTCTAGTGGATTATCAGAGAAGAAGTATTAAAATGCTGGTTAATAAAACAAAGGTTTTACTTCTCCTTTTTTTCTTTTCTAACTGGGAATTAAACACACATGAGGAAATAGGTGAAAATCCTCAAACCTGTAATGAAATACTTAAATCAAAATGTTTTCTCAGAGTTTTCAAATTATATAAGTATTTCAAAATGTGTTAAATCCATATTACCACTTAAAAATTTTACAGAGCTGTATCTATTCTTAGGTACACACACACAATTTATATAGAATTGGAATCAAAATGCTGAATTATTCTAAAATAACAATAAAACTACTGAAGAAACTAAGTGAAAAATCTTTAGAACTAACGGGGGAAAGACTTACCAGTACTCTGCTATCAATTAACTTCCAAATGCAGAATATAAACCTTTTAAGACTTTCTGTCCTTATTTACAAACCTAAACTTGAGTCCGGGATAAAAATACACATCTCAATATCCAGTACGTTCACATGTAATGCCTTTACAGTTAAATACATAACAGAGAAATACAATACTTCCTTTAGTTTTTGTCTTTGTTTATTTTGTAAGCATAACAAACCAAGCCAAGCCACCCTTCTGGATTCGATGCAAAACTACGGAATAAGATGCAAAACTGTGATCCTCTGAAAAGGAACAAAAACTTTTCACCCTTAGGGCATGTGGGGTTCTGGCTCTTTTTAGTGTCATTTCACATTTTTGTACCTAAACCATGTCATAAAAATTGCTACCAAGACTTGGATCAGCCATATTAGCCTGCCAGAGCCAATGCCACTTGCTAGGAACACTCGGCCTCACCGTCCACCCTCCAGCAGCTCGATTCAAAAAGGCAGGCTCCGGGGCTGTCAACCAAGTGCTGCCAACCTGACCCCATGGCTGCACCCACACAAGACAAAACAAATGAGCCTTAAGATTCTTTCTTGCAACTTCTACGGCTCTGAGAATCTCCGAGAATCTCCCACCACACACACCCACCACCAAACACAAACACAGACGCACACTCCGGGGAGCTTACAAGAGAGAGGAGGGGGAAGGTAGGTGGAGGAAAAAGCACGTCTAGAGAAAGTAGATCACTGGGTAGCGGGCGCCTAAAAAAGGTGGGATGGATTTCGCCAAAGCCCAGATCCGGAACCTTGCTACAGACCAACAGAAAGCCCTAAAGTTAACTCTCTGTTAACAGCTCACAGGAACTCTCCCTTCTGCGGCTTAATTTCAAATAAGCCAACTCCACGTTATGTTTTATGTTATTTAATTAATTTTTTAGGAGCCAAAAATATAACAAAAGGGAAACAAACACGTTTCATATCATTTTGCATCAAAATGTTAAGACCTTATGCGAACCCTATCAGTAAGTCTCCAAATCCTTTCTCATCTAATAACCCTGGAGAAAGTCAAAATTGAAATATTAACCACCTAAAATGGTCTTCAATGTCTACCAAAAATTTCCTACTCAGGTCTCACTCCCCCAAACTACAGCCCTTTTTTCCCATTTAAAAAGGAATCTCTCCTGAAACAAGTCTACTTAACATGGTGTGACCATTTCTGCCAATTTTTTCTTCCTCTTTTTATTTATAGATGTTTATCATTTTTTTAAATATATGGTTTTGGTTTTTTTTAACCACCTTTTCCAAATCTTAAAACAAGAATCTGTAATTATGGACAATTACCCTCCTGCTCAATAAACAAACAATTCCACTTTTCCTCCTCAAACTTTCTAATCCTCTATGAAGCTGGCCAAGTGTTTTTCTACTCCTGGCACTGAACAAATAAAAAGAAATATTATGTAACTGTAGTCTACTTCTGTTGCTGTAACAAAGTAGGTTAAATGATGATTTAATAGGGGTCTTGGTTACCAAAGAACACTTATTCTCAAATATTTTAAAGACTGGGGGGGGGGGGACCTACAGGAGGTGGTGGGGAGATAATAGGGTGCATGGGAGCCAAGTTTCTGACTTTGTTTCCACAAAGGCCAGGTCAAGAAATATCTTTTTTCAGATCTGGTATCCTATAAAATCTTACCAACTCAGGTAACAGATCATCATCTTTCACGTACTATTCTCCAAATCTAAAACGTTACAGTAATGCTGCTAAGCTTCAGAATGAAGTTGAAGGAGTTAAGATTTAAACTGTAACCAAGAAAACAGCCCTTCTACAAAGATGCTGACTGCCTGACCAATACATGTATGCAGATGGACAGACTGCAGAGAAACCCAAGTTTTTTTGTGCAGAAGCAAACCACTAAAAAATATAAGTCTGTTCTTTTATTATAACAAAGTCAAACAATGTCGTTCCAATAAATCATCTATAATGAACTGTGAAATTTTAAATGGTTTTACAAGACACAATGCAAAACAGTTTCTAGTTCTTATTTCCACTGTAACATAATAGGTTGCAAACACAAATAAAATTCTATCCAGTTCAATTCCAAAATTTTTATTCTAATTAACTTTCAAGAAGTCCTTTAGAAAATGTATGCTACAGACAAAATTTACCAAAGGTGAAAAGTACTCAGTAAATTTAATAAAAATGCTGTATTTGTAAAAATCACTTTTATTATCATCAATTAACAGACTTCCTTCACTCAATCATTTTGGTTTTGAAGTAAAAACTAAGACGCTACACAATAGCTTATTCTGGGTGATGGAATTTTGTCAGCAACAGATTAATCGACTACCATGGCTTTAATTAACTTATCACTTCCCCTCATCCACTCCATGGTTCCCCTCATTTCCCCCACAACTTCCCCTACAATCCTAAGTATCACCTACAGAAGCAAGCTACAGAAAACAGAGCACAATGCAGGCAGGTACCTACGGGAACGTGGGGCTGCTCTGTGGTAGCTACCACTACAAATACTAAGGGAAAAAAGGAGTAAGAGTTAAAGAAAGGAAATATGTGGTGATAAATAAATAGAAGCACTGTGAATTTATGCAACATGTTTATTTGTGACTCTCAAAGTGTTTAACTATTTTTCATTAACACTGTTAAATAAGTTAGCTTCTCAATATATACACTGATAGAAAGTTCATTACTAGTCCTAGGTAGGAACAACCATTTAACAATGGTTAAAACTTAAAGGAGTTTCTTCTGTTGTACCCTACTAATTGAGAATAGAACTGAACAAAAAGGACATTAAATGAAATATTCTGACTTTCCAAAAAGTCAGAAACCCTAATGGTACTGTTATCCTAATCTACAAATATTTGTCTTAGTTCTCTTCTACTAAGAACTGAATAAAACAGAGTAATTTAGGGGCGCCTGGGTGGCTCAGTTGGTTGAGCGACTGCCTTCGGCTCAGGTCATGATCCCGGAGACCCGGGATCAAGCCCCACATCGGGCTCCCTGCTTGATGGGAAGCCTGCTTCTCCCTCTCTCACTCCCCCCTGCTTGTGTTCCCTCTCTGGCTGTGTTTCTCTCTGTCAAATAAATAAATAAAATCTTTAAAAAAAAAAAAAAAAAAACAGAGTAATTTACACAAAAGGTATTTTCTATATACCTAGTGGAGATAAACTACTTACATCAAAATGTCTTAAAATATATAAAGAACTTAATAAGAAAAACATTATGAATTCCCCTCCGGGGCGCCTGGGTGGCTCAGTTGGTTGGGCGACTGCCTTTAGCTCAGGTCATGATCCTGGAGACCCAGGATCGAGTCCCACGCATCAGGCTCCCTGCTCAGCAGGAGGCCTGCTTCTCCCTCTCTCACTCCCCCTGCTTGTGTTCCCTCTCTAGCTGTGTTTCTCTCTGTCAAATAAATAAATCTTAAAAAGGGGGGGAGGGCACTTGGGTGGCTCAGTGGGTTAAAGCCTCTGCCTTTGGCTCAGGTCATGATCTCAGGGTCCTGGGATTGAGCCCCAGGTCAGGCTCTCTGCTCAGCAGGGAGCCTGCTTCCAGTCTCTTTCTCTGCCTGCCTCTCTACTTATTTGTGATCTGTCAAATAAATAAAGTCTTTAAAAAAAAAAAAATTCCCCTCCAATAAACCATGCACAAAACATGACTGAGGAAGTCACAAAAGATACAAGTAGTAAATTTCAAGAATATTCAATACTCCTACTGAAGTAAAGAATTAAAACTGAAGTAGTTTTTCAATTACTAAACTAAGAAGATAAAGGTTTTTAATATACTATATATGACAAAGGTGCAGGTTAAACTGGTCCTAACACATTGCTGGTGACATTAAAATTTGACACAGCCTTTTCTGGGGAGCATTTTTAAATTTTAATAGAAATAGTTATTTAGTAGGAATTTACTGAGTAATAGACACTGTTCTAAAGTTTTCAGAACCTGTACCCTCTTCAATTATCTCAATAACCTTATGACAGGGATTTTATTATCATCATCCCCATTTTATAGGTGAGTAAACAACTACAGAGAGATTCCATTTTTTATGCAAAGCCCCATACAAATAGAAAATAATACAGCCAGAATCTCCAACCCAGCAACTGGACATTACAGCACACCTCTATGGATCAAGAATCAAAAAAAGTTCCTTTCTTTTAAGCTAGTGATCCTGCTTATGGAAATGTGTCCTATAAAAACAATCCAAAAATATGAAAAGGATTTTATCTACAACAATGTCTGCCAAAGCACTTTACATGGTACAATAATAAAAATAATAAAAATAGTAATAATAATATTAAGTAGAGAAATAAAGGTGACTGAGGGCTGTTTCCATCAGTTTACTCAATGCAAAATTATGCACCTTCCAAAAATGTTATGGAGATTAACAACATGGAAATTTTCTTTCACATGTCAAGGCAGACAGTAGGTTACAAAATTCTATATATACCATCATTAACACAACAAAAACAAAATATGCATATGAAAAAAGTTAGAAAGAAAACAGGTTTTAGTGGAAAGGGCTAAATTTTTATTTATTTTTCTTCATGTTCCACATTTTCTGTAATAATATAATTTTTGATACTGAAAAACATTTGAAATAACAGATTTCTGTATGATTAGAAATCCACAGGTTCTATGATGACAAAAGAAATTCAGATTCAAACTGAAAAAGACAACAGTGTTTTGATATGTTTTAATAAATGAAAGGATAGTTATATTTCAAAAATTTTAGGAATTATCTCAATCATGATAATTTTAAACTAAACGAATTCTATTTTAACCAAAGTTCAAATTAATGCCAACTCATCACTATTTTCCCAAAGACCCTGAAAGAAAAGGCCTACATTTGACAGTAGCCTCTTAATAACACATGCAGGTTAAAAGTTATCATGAATTGGATTAGGACTCAAATGTACTAGGACTGGGAAGAATATGAGATCTCCTACAGAGAGATTTGATATAGAATTCCGGTGATAAGCACAACCTAAAAACAATTTTTAAAATTTGAGATGACCCTTAAACCCTATAGCCAGCATCATTTTCCAGGGCAGCAGCGGCATATATCAAGACTCTCAGGACACTTGTCACCAACACTAGGTCAGTGCAGTGCTACCAGAACCCAGCTACTCTTCATGGAACAGTTCCTCCTTGCTCCAGAAGATGAACCAAAAGAGGAAGGAGCTAACCAAGGTTAGCTGGAGGAGTAAAGGGTCAGTAAGTGGACTGAACAATAAAGACAAAGGAAAAATAAAAGCAGAGAAGCTGGGCCAGCAACAGAAAAGGAAAAAAAATTCTGATTTAAACCGTTACTCTGAGGGGGGGAAATCTACACTCTAGTACCAAAGGACATAGTTTTGAGGAGATAAAAACCTCCATCTCTTTCTGCATCCAAGGCACTTTTCTTCAGACAGAATCCTATCTTTAGAAGAAAGCTTTTTTCTTTTCTTTTTTTTTTCCTAAGATTTTATTTATTTGACAGAGAGAACACAGCCAGAGAGTGAACACAAGCAGGGGGAGTGAGAGAGGGAGAAGCAGGCTTCCCGCCAAGCAGGGAGCCCGATGTGGGACTTGATCCCGGGTCTCCAGGATCATGACCTGAGCCAAAGGCAGTCGCTTAACCAACTGAGCCACCCAGGCGCCCCTCTTTTCTTTCTTTCTTTTTCTTTGAATAGGCTCCACATCCAATGTGAGGCCTGACCCCGTCATCCTGAGATGGAGAGTCACATGCTCTACTAAGACAGCCAGGTGCGCCCCACAAGTTTCTTATTCTGGAGGCTATGAACTTCTACAAAGCTTTTAGAATAAGCTTCACTAAAACCTTCCCCCTTAAACTCTACAAATTTGTATATCTATATTCACACATGCTTTCTTCTGAGGACAGGAGGATATATCCAAAAGGACCTATATCTCCAAAACAGATTAAGAACCACCAAGATTTAACTGACCTCACACTATGATGAGCTGATCAGTTTTCCTCTCGTAAGCTTCCTGCTTAATTCCTGCCTATTTAATGTTAATAAAATTAACAAATCAAATAAAGTGGTTACAGTACATCAGACACCATTCTAAGTGCTTTACACACATTAATTTATTTAATTTTCACAACCCTATGAAGTAGGTACTATTATTATCCCACTTAAATGAAGCAACTGAAGCACCAAGAAGTCATTTGCCAAGTGTCACACAGCTGCTCTGTTTGAAAACTGTAAAACTTCTCGGGGCGCCTGGGCGGCTCAGCTGCTTAAGGGTCTGCCTTCAGCTCAGATCATGATCTCATCACGGGTCCCTGCTCCTCCCCAGGCCTCTGCCTGCCGCTTGTTCTAATAAATAAATAAAATCTTGGGACGCCTGGGTGGCTCAGTGGGTTAAAGCCTCTGCCTTCGGCTCAGGTCATGATCTCAGGGTCCTGGGATCGAGGCCCGCATCCGGCTCTCTGCTCAGCAAGGAGCCTGCTTCCTCTTCTCTCTCTGCCTGCCTTTCTGCCTACATGTGATCTCTCTCTGTCAGATAAATAAATAATATCTTTAAAAATATATTAAATAAATAAATAATAGATAAATAAATAAAATCTTAAAAAAAAAAAAAAAAAAAAAGAGGGGCTCCTGGGTGGCTCAGTTGTTATCCTGGAGTCCCAGATGGGAGCCAACTCCCTGCTCGGCTGGAAGCCTGCTTCTCCCCCCTCGCTCCCCATGCTTTGTGTTCCCTCTCCAGCTGCGTTTCTCTGTGAAATAAATAAATAATCTTTTTTAAAATTTTGTAAAATGTCTCAAAATGAGAAATGGCTATTTGTTGTGCATATCTTCTTCTCTTAGCTAATGTCTTTCTGTTTAATCCTCACCTGAGTCAGAGAAAATGAAATGATTTTGTTGTCAAAGACTCATCTCTGCTACGCTGCCAATCATACAGACAGACTATTCAATTTGAGAAAGACCTTACAAGTAAGGGGCACCTGGTGGCTCAGTACATTAAGCATCTGACTTCGGCTCAGCTCATGATCTCAGGATCCTGGGATTGAGCCTTCTACCTCTCTGTCTGTGGCTCCCCGATTGTGCTCTCTCTCTTTCTCTCTCCCTGTCAAATAAAAAATAAAATCTTAAAAAAAAAAAAAAAAAAAAAAGACTGATTTACAGATTCAATGTAATCTCGTGTATTGAAATAGTATGGTATCAGGGCACGTGGCAGGCTCAGTCTGAAAAGCGTGCAACTTTTGATCTAAGGGTCATGAGTTTGAGCCCCATGAGTGGTGTAGAGATTAAATAATAAGATTTTGAAAAAAAAATTTAAAAAGAAATAGTAAGGTATCAATTCTCTCAAGAGCGATCTACAGATTCAATACAATCCCTAACAAAATCCCAACACATTTTTTTGTAGAGACTGGCAGGCTAACCATAAAATTTGCATGAAAATGCAAAAGACCTATAACAGGCAAAACAATCTGAACAACAAAGTTGGAAGAATTAGACTACTTCATTTCAAAATTTATAATAAAGCTACAGTATTCAAAATAATGTAATATTAGCATAAGGGCAGACATAAAAGTCAACAGAAGAGTCCAGAAAGAAATCCATCCATTTATGACCGAATGACTGTCAACAAAGATGCCGAGCAAATTCAGCGAGGAAACAGGTCTTCAGCAAATGCTGTTGGGATGACTGTACATCCACGCGCAAAATAATATGCTTAGACCTCACCTCACACCACACACAATAATTAACCTACCACTGACCTTAATGGAAAACCTAACACGATAAAACCCTCTAGAAGCAAACACAGATCTTTTCAATCTTAGGCTTCACAAAGCCCTCTGAGATACAACAGGAAAATTGTAACTCCATATGAGAAAAAAATACTGCCAAACCAGACTTCATCAAAATTAGAAATCTTAGCATTTCAAAAGACATCACTAAAAACTGATAAAAAATAAGCCACAGAGTGGAAGAAAATACCTTAAGTCATATAACTCATACAGGACTTGTATAAAAAATATATAAAGAAGGCAAACTACGGGGGTGCCTGGGTGGCTCAGTCATTAAGCATCTGCCTTTGGCTCAGGTCATGATCCCAGGGTCCAGGGTGGGAAGCCTGCCTCTCTCTCTCTCCCATTCCCCCTGCTTGTGCTCCCTCTCTTGTTGTGTTTCTCTTTGTTAAATAAATAAATAATTTTTTTTAAAAAAAAGAAGGCAAACTATAGGTTTAGTTTAAATTTAAAAAAAAAAAAAAAAAATGGCAGCAGTTGCCAGAGGAAGGGAAAGGATGAAGAGGCAGAACAGAGGATTTCTTCGGGCAGTGAA
>PITA01001152.1:0-99506 GCA_004023965.1 Spilogale gracilis
GGCCACAGCAACTTCTTTCAAGACATGTCTCCAAAGGCAAAGGAGACAAAAGCGAAAATGAACTTCTGGGACTTCATCAAAATAAAAAGCTTCTGTACAGCAAAGGAAACAATCAACAAAACAAAGAGGCAACCCACAGAATGGGAGAAGATATCTGCAAATGACACTACAGACAAAGGGCTGGTATCCAAGATCTATAAAAAACTACTCAAACTCAACACCCAAAAAGAAGATGAACACATCAAAAAATGGGCAAGAGACATGAAGAGGCACTTCTCTGTAGAAGATATACAAACGGCTAACAGACACATGAAAAAATGTTCAGCGTCACTAGCTATCATTGAAATTCAAATCAAAACCACTCTAAGATACCACCTTACACCAGTCAGAATGGCCAAAATTAACCAGACAGAAAACAACAAGTGTTGGAGAGGCTGTGGAGAAAGGGGAACCCTCTTACACTGTTGATGGGAATGTAAACTGGTGTAACCGCTTTGGAAAACAGTGTGGAGATTCCTTAAAAAATTAAAAATAGAGCTACCCTATGACCCTGCAATTGCACTACTGGGCATTTACCCCAAAGATACGGATGTAGTGAAAAGAAGGGCCATATGCACCCCAATGTTCATCGCAGCAATGGCCACAATCGCCACACTGTGGAAAGAGCCAAGGTGCCCATCAACAGATGAATGGATAAAGAAGATGTGGTACATATATACAATGGAATACTATGCCTCCATCAGAAAGGACGAATATCCAACGTTTGTTGCAACATGGACTGGACTGGAAGAGATTATGCTGAGTGAAATAAGCCAAGAAGAGAAAGTCAAGTATCGCATGGTTTCAGTTACTTGTGGTGCATGAGGGGTAAACTGGAGGACAGTGGGAGAAGGAAAGTAAATGGGAAGTAGGGTAATCTAGGGAGGGAAATGAAACAACAGAGACTTTGGACACAGAAACAAACTGAGGGACTTGAAGGGAGGAGGGTGGAGGGATGGGAGAGCCTCGTGGTGGGTACTGGGGACACCTAAAGCGTGGAGCACTGGGTGTGGGGAATGGGGAATGAATCTTGGAACACTGGAAAAAAATTTTTTTAGTAACAAACAAACAAAGAAAAGATCAATAAAACTGATAAATCTTTAGCAAGACAGTTCAGGAAGGAAGGGAGGGAGGGAGTAAAATTGCCATGACCAGAATAAAGAACAGAGTATCACTCTAGTACCTGCACCCACGCACATACACGCACATACACAAGCGCATGCACATGCACAGAATGAGAATATTATGAATTCCATTAAATTTAACTTAGATGAAAGGGACTAAATGTGTGGAAGACATAAACTACCAAAATTCACTCAACAATAAATGGACAACCTGAACAGACACATACCTGTTTTAAAAACTGAATTTGTAGTTAAAAACATGCCTACAAACAAATCTGCAGATTTGTCCAAATCTGGCCATATTTGCTAGGGAATTCTACCAAATGTTTATAGGCAAAGATCTGTCATTCTATGTAAACTCTTACAAAACCATGAAGATGAAATAGTTCCTAACTAGCCCATAAGGCCAACATTACTCTGATACCAAAATGAGACTGAAATATACAAGAAAATAAACCTATAGGCCAATATCCTTCCTGAATAAAGGGTGATATGCTTAACAAAATTTTAAATTCAACAATATACCAACAGCATATAAAAGAGATAATGCATTGTGACCAAGTAGAGTTTATCTTAGGATGAGAAGGTTTATTTACCATTCAAAAATCTATTAGTATAATTTAATGAAAGTAACATAACAACTTATCGTCTCACGACTCAGTAAAAGCGTTTGACAAAATTCATTATACAGTGCTTGATAAAGGTGAGAAGATAAAAGCTACTTCGCCCATTAGAAGTAAACTCCCCCAATCTGAAAACCCTCTATTACATGACAAATGAAGGAGTGAAAACTTTTTGGGTAATGGGTATGTTCATTATCTTAACTGTGAAGGCAGTTACACGGATGTTTAACCTGTAAAATGTAAAAAAAAGTTTTGACAATACCAAGAAACTGATTGGTATTTTTAAAAAAATACAAATGTATGATATCTAGAGAAGGATAATACCACCAAGAAATTCAGAAAACCAAAGTTCAAGACTGGTAAAAGCAGTATTACTTTGGGTTTGGGGATCTGTGTTTTTGCACCTCTGCGAAGGAGCAGAGAGAAATTCAACCAGCCCTTCTGCCTCCACTTCCATACCTCTTGAAAAATTGAAGCCAAAGTAAACATGGGAAATGTTTTTCAATTCCTAGCAACAGTAATACAAAACACTGTAATTGTAGAAAGTTTGAAGGTTATTCTATAGATGTTTGTTTTTACGTCTTCTATAAGGGCAAGTAGTATTTTTGTAAAAATGGGTGAACCAGGGCAGACCCATCCATTACCTTTAGCTGGATAGCCTGGAGTGAGTGGGTCACCAGCACCATTCAAATTTAACACATTTCCTCTCTGCACTGCAGTTCCAGGAAGGTTCCATCCTTTAGGATAAGGCTGTACCGCAGGAGCAAAGTAATCAGCGGGATCTGAGTACAAGATGATGCCTATGGCTCTTGCTAACATGGCATTTTTAACCTGCAGGGACAATGTGCAATCCATAATGTAGAACTGGCAGATGATTAATTCATCTAAGAGGAAATCAATTTAATAATGTAAGGAGCTGGAGACACTGCTTTTTATCATGCTGCTACAAATCAGTTCTTTGAATACAATCATCCTTGAATACAATTTCTCTCCTGGGGGAGCTAACAACTCTCATTTATTTTAACAACTCTAAATAAGTTATTGTCTCTTCCGTGAAACATGCCTACTGTAGTTAAAACTGCAAAATTTATGTCTCCCTTCTTTCTACCTCTTCTATTTTGTATACATTTCTGTGATAGGATGGATCATAGTATTTTAAAATACCTTTAAAATAGCTTTCTCCCTTGCTAGACTGAGGTTGTTTTTAAAAAAGGGACCATGTTGGGGTGCCTGGGTGGCTCAGTTGGTTAAGCAACTGCCTTCGGCTCAGGTCATGACCCCGGAGACCCGGGATTGAGTCCCACCATCGGGCTCCATGCTCGGCGGGAAGCCTGCTTCTCCCTCTCTCACTCCCCCTGCCTGTGTTCCCTCTCTGGCTGTGTTTCTCTCTGTCAAATAAATAAAAAGAAATCTTAAAAAAAAAAAAAGGGGGGGACTATGTCTTGTTTACTTTTAACTACCACCCTCCGAAGTCTGGCACAACACAGAAACATTTGTGGAACTAAACTAATTTAAAGTTCTATACAGAGTGTGTGAAAAATTGCCCACTGAACTTGGAAACATTTTCTAACAATCTAAACTGACCACAAACAGGAAAATCTTTCCATCAAGATTCTGAATTCTTCATTACCAGAAATACTGTAGTGAAAGACAGATAACCACCAGTCTTGTTTAACTAAAACACCCTGCAATATTCAGAAAGCATTCTTTACTATATGAATAGGAGTACAATGTGTCACAACATTTTTGAAGGGCAATTTTGATGATGCCTTCCGAAATTTTGAAAGAATGTACATGTTAACTCAGCCATTAAATTTCTAGGAATCCGTACTACAAAAATCTTCATAGAAATGTTCAAGGGCATATGGACAAAGATGTCCACAATGGAATTATTATTTTTTTCTTTAAAGATTTTATTTATTTGACAGAGGGAAACACAGCTAGAGAGGGACACAAGCAAGGGGAGTGAGAGAGGGAGAAGCAGGGCTCTTGCTGAGCAGGAAGCTTGATGCAGGGTTTGATCCTGGGCCTCTGGGATCGTGACCTGATCTGAAGGCAGATGCTTAACGACTGAGCCACCCAGGCACCCCTAGAGTCCTACACTCTTAAGCACACATTATACAACAACTCTCAGTGTTCTGATGTGGAGGAATACTTATATATTATTGCTGAGTGAGAAAATAAAGTTATACATAGTATACAATGACATCTTTGTAAAAAATATAGAATATATGCATTAGCATGTAGAAAAATATTTATATTCATTTGTCACAGAATTAGGTCTACTAAAAGCTGTGAAGATTGATCACATTTGGGCAAATAAAATGGGTCATGTAATGGAGCTTTCATTTTCAATGTACATAAAATTTCCTTCAAAAAACTTTAAAAAGCAAATTTTGTTGCTGTAATAAAAGTAATTTCCAGGGCACCTGGGCGGTTCAGTCATTAAGTGTCTGCCTTCGGCTCAGGTCATGATCCCAGGGTCCCAGGATCAAGCCCTGCATCAGGCTCCCTGTTTGGCGGGAAGCCTGCTTCTCCTCCTCTAGCTCCCCTTGCTTGTGTTCCCTCTCTAGCTATGTTTCTCTCTGTCAAATAAATAAAATCTTTAAAAAAATAAAATAAAAAACTAAGAGTAATTTCCCTTTCTAGATATGTGAGGTAATATAAAAAGAGGATTTCCCATGCAAACGTGGCCAATAGGAAGATTTTTTAAATGCATATGTTGAGTTGATTCTGGAAAACATGATGCAAGCTGATCATTTACATTTAGAGGATACACACAATCCTCTTCTCTCTAGAAAGGGTGATACAATACCTTATTTCCTCTGAAGATTTTTCCATATCTTGCAATAACAATCTTTCCACTGCAGTTGATGTTCATCTCTCTTTCCAGTTTGAAAAAATCTTCAGTACGAGCATAGTTTACATATATAAGATCTCCCTGTAAGGGAAAGAAAAAATTTAAAAATATACAGAGTAATGCTATAATTAAAGGGAAAAACCAATGAATAAGTCTGTTCCACAATACCGCATCATCAAAAGTTATTTTTCCTGGATTGGGCTTAAAAAACAGGAATGTGCTAATTCTGTACGTTTTTAGAAAATATTTGAATACTTTGAAAGGTTGAAAAAAAATGCCAATATGTAACACTTTAAACAGTGTGTTCTGTTTTGAAGAGATTATCAGCATATACTAAACCAAAGGAAATAAGAGATCATTTTAAAATCCTAACTATGTTTTGGGCACCGGGGTGGCTCAGTTGGTTGGGCGACAGCCTTCGGCTCAGGTCATGATCCCGGGGTCCCAGGATCGAGCCCCGCATTGGGCTCCCTGCTTGGCGGGAAGCCTGCTTCTCCCTCTCTCACTCCCCCCGCTTGTGTTCCCTCTCTGGCTGTGTTTCTCTCTGTCTAATAAATAATAAAAATATTAAAAAAAAACTTTAAAATCCCAACTATGTTTTAAACAATTCACTGCACCAAAAATAATAAAATACCTAGGAATAAATTTAACCAAGGTGCTAAAAGACCTGTAGTCTGAAAACTATAAAATACTGATAAAAAAAAAATCGAAATAGTCACAAATAAATGAAAGATATGTCACGCTCACAGACTGGAGTATCATTTATACTCAAATAATATGCATACCCAAAGCAATCTACAGATTCCAGTCAATCCCTGTCAAAATACCAATAGACTTTGTCGTAAGACTATGAAAAATGATACTAAAATATGTCTGGAACCAGAGAAAAATTCCAATAGCCAAAGAAAGCATGAGAAAGAACAAAGCTAGAAGTATCACAATCCCAACAGATTACAAACTGTAGTAATCAAAGCCGCGCAGTAGTGGCATGAAAACAGACACGTAGATCAATGGGTCAGAATAAAGTCCACAAGAGAAGTAAACCCACAATTAATGAACCATTTAATCAATTAATCAATAACAAAAGAGGCAAGAAGATACAGTGAGGAAAAGACAGTCTCTATAATAAATGGTACTAGGAAAACTGGACAGCTATATGCAAAAGAATGAAATTAAAATATTTTCTTACACCACCCACAAAAATAAATTAAATATGGATTAAAACCCTAAATATGAGACTTGAAACCATAAAAGCCCTAAAAGAAAACAAAGGGGAGTAATTTCTTGGGTATCAGCCTTAACATTTTTCCAGATAAGTCCCCTTGGGCAAGGGAAACAAGCAAAAATAAACTATTAGAACCACAGCAAAATAAAAAGCTTTTGCATAGCAAAGAAAACATAAGCATAACTAAAGACGGGAAGGATAGTTGCAAATGATATTTCCAATAAGGAGTTAATATCCAAACGACATAAAGACCTCATACAATCCAATACCAAAAAATACATACATACACATAATCTGATTAAAATGGGCAAAAGACGTAAACAGACAATTTTCCAAAGAACATATACAGATGGGCTACAGACACAAGAAAACATTTTCTCAACATCAGTAGTCATCAAGGAAATGCAAATCAAAACCACAATGAAATAGCACCTCACATGGGTCAGAATGGTTAGGATCAAAAAGACAAGAAATAATTGGTCTTGGTTAGGATGTAGAGGGAAAAAAGTAATCCTTGCATACTGTTGGTGGAAATGTAAATTGGTGCAACTACTGTGGAAAACAGTATGAAGTTCCTCAAAAAATTAAAAATAAAAATGGCATATGATCCAGTAATTCTACTACTGGGTCTTACGCACAGAAAGCAAAAACACTAATTCAAAAAAATATAGGTACCCTTACATTTACTGCATCATTATTTACCCAGATGTCCATTGATGAATAGATAAGACATGGGGGTGGTGTGTTTGTGTGTGTGCGCGTGTGTGTGCGTGTGTGTGCGTGCACGCACATACTCAACCATAAAAAAGAAAGAGATCTTGCCATTTGCAACAACATGGATGGACCTAAAGGGTATTATGCTAAGAGAAGTCAGAGAAAGACAAATACCACATGATTTTACTTACATGCTGCATGTAAACAAAATGAATAAACAGACTTTAAAATACAGCCAACAAATGGAGGGTTGCCAGAGGGGAGAAACGTGGGTGGTAGGTGAAACAAAGGAGATTTAAAAAAAAAAAAAAAAATCCCAACCATGTTTACTTTTAAATACCACTTGTGTGGTATGATCTATAAATCTGTAATGAAATTAGACTACAAACAAAGGAAAAGAGCTTTTAGAAACATCTACTGACATTACCGAATTAAAGATGAGTTCAGCCGGTTCTTTGTTATTTCAAAGTGGCATCTGTTTCACCAGACTATGATTTTTCTATTTTTTTTCTTTTTCTTAAATTATTTTTAGAAAGGGTATTCATAGCACTGCATCTCCAAGTATGGTTCAGCCCCTATGATTTACCTAATCTCCTTGGTTTTAGGCCTTTACATGGGCTTTTAAGTAACAAAGGAAGGCTTAAAGGGTTGAGTAGAAAGTCTTGTTTTACCTCTGGCATTCCTTGGGCTGAGAAAGCGTTATATGGTGGAACAATATTTGTAACATTCTCATATCCATCTGGGGGCGGCTCAAGGTAGGAGGTATTGAAAATCTAGCAAGAATTGAAATACGTAAGTTGGAGAGAAATATTCTTGACTGTCATTAAAGAATAATGTCCCAAAGTACACACTTAAGACTAAGCATTCTGCAAGTAGGTTCAGTAACTAATCAGGCAAATTCCACGGGCAATGATGAACAAGAGCTTTCTTTATCGTTCTTACTGCCTTCAAAACTGTAGCAACTTCTACAAACGCACGCAACGTCAGGTGACTGGAAGTTTCCATACAGAAACAGGGCTTTGAAGGTGGCACCCCCATGATTCTCTTCCTCCTTTTCCAATGATTCCTTTTCAACTGTCTTTGTTGCACCCCTTTTCCTTCAAGTGCATTTACATGTTTCTTGTGTTTTACCCCCATTCCATGGTCTGCCTCATTTTATACTCCCTTGTCAGACTTCATTGACTCCCCAAATTTTATCCATAGCCCATATACTTATAATGTCCACCTTTCCAGCCATTTTATATTCCAGTATATTTAAGGGCCTGATGGTTATTTCAGCTTAGATGTCCAAACCTAACATGTCCAACTTTGAATTTCCCATCCCTCACCCCAGGTCTGATTCCTGTTTGGCATCCCTATTAGTAGTAGCATCACTAGCCAACAACTCATACCAGACACCTACGGGTCATTCTGAACTCTGCCTTCACCTCCTTACTCCAATCACTAATCAATTCTCACTAATATTGCTTCCTATTTCTTAGATCATCCCTCTTTCTCATTTCTACTAACATCCTGATTCAGGGCTTCATCATCTTTTAGCTGGACTATTCTCATAAGACTCCTATTTGAATTCCTTGCCTAGTCAAGGCCTAACATGCAGATGGCAAACTATCTAAATAATGCCTCTTTAGCCACATCCTTCCATTACTTAAGACTTGTCAATGGTTTCCTTTGACTCAAGTTGAATTCTAAGCCTCTTAGGACAATGCATAAGCAGTTCTATGACCTGTCCCCAAAACAGATTCACTGGTTTATCTCTTATTGTGGCCCAATCTGTACTTTACATTTTTGAAATAACAGAAAATTTTTAAGTTCCCCAATAATACCAAGCTAATTGTAAGTCTCCAAACTTTTGCCAATATTTTCTCTTCTGCCTAGATTCTTTAACCTTGCTTTTCATGTAGTTAACTCCTTAGGATCTTTCATGACTCTTCTATCAGAAAGGTTTCCTTTCAGGAAAACTTCTCTAAGTCCCAGGCTAGGCTAAGTGAACCTTTTCTGGGTAAAGAACCCAAAACATACTCTTCATAACACTTAACCTATTGATTTAAAATGACGTGCTTCAACATCTGTCTTGCCTTATTTAAAGCAAAAAAAATCCTGTTCCCAGGCTTCATTCTATTTTTAAGACTTAGCACTGTGCCTAACACACAGTAGACACTAAATAATTAATTTGCAACTTACCAACTTTTCCACAATATATGAGTTCCACTGCACTATTATCAATTTCTATTTTTACTTTCCTTACATCTCAATTCACATGAACAACTGGGGTTATAAAATACAAAAGCTACCAACAATTCCAAATCACCTCAGTTCCAAGTTCATCCATGATTGATATATAATTGGCATTCGTCTCATTGGGGTAGGATAGAAGAACATCATAAGGAACCAACTTGACTGAATCCAGTCCAAACTTCATCCACTGGGCTTGGATTTTCTTGGCAAGAAGTAAATTTTGTTCTGTTCCTGCCAGATGAGGGAGCTTTGTAAAAGAACTACAATGAAAATAAGATACAAGTCGGAGGTAAAGATTATATTCAGACTATATGCTTAAGGACTATTGTAGATGCATCACTCATCCTTTAGGTATTATTATTTCTACATCAAACATAAAAAAAAAACCAGTGATACCAATTTCTAGGTATGCCAATTTAAAAGATATTTGTGTGTAACTACAATATTCACATCATGCTGCCCCAGAAAACAACATATGCCGTGGTAAACACAGGGAATCAGTAGTATGCAAAGAACCTTGGGAGAAGGTCAGTCCTCTATACCCAGTGCTCCTTCCTGCTGATCATTAGTAAGGGAGGATACTTTGGGTGGTGGGGGGTAGGGGAAAAGTTCATAATGTTTGAGAGAGACCAGTTGGGCAGTTGAAAACATATACTTCCACTGTTGTCTTGTCATATTTATTCAGTTGTTTATTGATCTTATTGAAGTTAAACATCCATGTATTTTTATTTTTATATTGCTTACTGCTTAGTTCCTGTCTATTAGCCAGAAATTATACACCAGGTTTGTTGAATTGAATTTGGGTTGTAGCACTTACATGACCTCACAGAAATAGTTCTTTTATAGATTGATTTTTCATGAAGGTAAATAATATTTTTAAAATATTTTCTCACCTTTCCCCACTCCACCACTCCTTTAATAAGAGAATAATACTTTTGTAAATTTTTTTTTTTAGCCTACCAGAACACAACCAAAACAAGCTAGGCAGTAAAGGAAAACTGACATTCACTGAAAATTTACTATATGCCAGGCACATGGCCAGGGACTTTCACCTGGGTTACCTCATGTCATCTTCACAACCCCTCTCCCACTGTCCTCATTTTGCAAATAAGGAAACTGAGAGGATGGTTAAATAATTTATTCACGGTTTCAGTCTTTAAATGCTGGGACTACAACATGAAAGTCACAGTTGTCTGACCTTGAGAAATAGGAATAATTTGAAATCATTCATCTGATATTACTCAAATGCCTGAAATCCTTATATGGCGCCTTATACCATGCATTTTTATAAAATTCACATTCAAACATAGAAAATTGGGCCATTTTTCATCTGAGCCACCCTTCCACCTTTCCATTTTCATTTCCCACCACTCTCTATATAAAATTCTTCACCCTATGGCTCTCGGTAGACTCCTTTTCCTCCTGCAGTGACTCCCTATTACCTTTGCACAAGGTCTTCTCTGAGATATAAATACTGTCCCCATCTACCTAAGTCTCCTGTCACCACTTCTTTCATTCATTTCTAAATTTCTCCTTCTGGTCCCAAGGTGGGTACCGTTCCAGGATCATACATTCACACTGTAATGCTTGGGAGAAACAAGTACAAACAAGCACACCTCTTTCCTCTTCAGTATTTCTTTTAACAGAGGAAAATTTAAATAGCAGATCACAGCTATTCTCTCATTTCACCAGACACTTTTTAAATGAGTCATTACTAGAGAGAAGAGTTATAATGAATGGATTATGGACCAATCAAGATCTTCCTGGGCTGGAAGGAACGTAACCCTTCCTGAATACATGAAGGAGGGTGAACACTCAACAGCTGAGGCACAGCCAACAAGAAAGTGGCTGGGGAGAAATCAAACTCTTCCCACTACATTAGAACTGTTAACCCACTCTTTTTTTTTTTTTTTTAAGATTTTATTTATTTATTGGACAGAGAGAAACACAGCCAGAGAGGGAACACAAGCACGGAGAGTGAGAGAGGGAGAAGCAGGCAGCCAGATGTAGGGCTCAATCCCAGGACCCTGGGATCATGAGTGGAGCAGAAGGCAGATGCTTGACTGACTGAGCCACACAGGCGCCCCTGTGTGCAATTTCTGTATTGCACTCCAAAAAATATAGTCATCATATAAACTATTTATACATAACTTTTCACCTTATGCTGTATTACACATTAAAGGAAAATAGCAATAAATTTTAATGCTCAAGAACATTATTAAGTTTTGCTTCTGTTATCTAATTTTCTAGTGACTTCTTTTAGATGCTTCCTGATATGCTGCAGAATTTAGTAGTGTTAACATTATACTTGGTCTTGTAAATTACACAATTTAAAATACAAGCATTCTGTCTTAACTAATAAGATATTCTGCCATTTTACTGTATTGCAGGAAAATAAAGACTGAATCTCTCTTTAAATGACATGCATTTTAGCTGCCTGATTATTTTCCTTTATCTCTAAACAAGCACCTCAAAGCAGACATTTTATATTTGCTCTGTAATACCTAATGTACCTCAGTCATAAATCAGCTCAATTTCACAAGAACAATACAGCTATTTTCATACCTCATTACTATAATTTGCTCTAGTTCATCCATGGAAATCAAGATGGAACCTCATGACTCATTAAACCACAGGATAGATGGGGAGGAAACACACCATATTGTACGCACTTTGTTTATTGGACTCTAGGGTTTAAGTAGAGTCTCAAAAGGGGTAAAGAGAATGCTGCAGAAAATTTTAAGAAATAATGAATAAAAACCTTCCTAAACTGGTCAAAGATGTAAGTTTACAAAGTCAAGAATCTGAGGAAAACTATACCTAGGCACACAGTAAAACTGCTCAAAATTAAAGAGAAAGTGTCATGTTCTGTTAACTCAAAGGACTGTAGACTTCTCATCAGGTAACAGTACTAGACAGAAGACAATGAGAAAGCATTTAAAGTTCTGGAAGGAGAAGAAAACAAAGTCATCTTAGAAGTCTATATGCTTCAAGAATTATGATAAAGTAAGAATTTTATAGATAGAGAAAAACTAAGAGTATTTGTCACCACCAGACCCCACATTACAGGAAAGGCTTAATTAAGAAAGTTATTCAGTCAGACTAGATAGAAATACCATGGGATAACCCAACTTTTCAGAGACAAATGAAGATAACTGGAAATAAGATATAAAATGCTATTTTAATTCTTAATGGGCTTTCAATACATTTGTGATTGGGGCACCTCGGTGGCTCAGTCATTAAGTGTCTGCCTTTAGTTCAGGTCATGATCCCAGAGTCCCAGGATCAAGACCCTGCTCAGTAGGAAGCCTGCTTCCCCCTCTCTCACTCCCCTTGCTTGTGTTCCCTCTCTAGCTGTGTTTCTGTCAAATAAAATATTTTTAAAAATACATATGTGTTCAAAGAAAAATTATTTTGTGAGGTTTATATTGCATTGTATATGATACTTTTGACAGCTCTAATATAAAGGATGATAGAGGAGAGGGTAAATGGTAGAATAGAAATGTGATTTTCTGTATTGTACGTTAAGTTGTAAATAAAATAACCAAGAACTGAATAACGAGTTGTCGGTTATAGATGTATGGTGTAATCATTAGAGCATCTACTAAAAAAGGATGTATTGCCAAAAGATAAACTGAAATGAAATGAAGTTTTACCAAAAAAGGGCCAGAAAATGAGAAGGAACAAACCAAAAAACAGAGTAAACAGAAAACAATAAATTAGTAGACCAAAGTTTAACCATATCAATAGCTACATTATTTATTAATGAACAAAATACTCAAAAGGCATAGATTACCAGAAGGAATATAATAGCAAACTGCTACTACCTGATACCTACCAAGGATAGAAGATACACTTTAAGATTACCAAAATGCATTGAATACCACGTGGGATTAAATGCTTTTTACTGAAGGTACATTTTAATTCTAAAGAAAATAATGGATTAAAAGTAGATGGAAGATATACTATGTAAATGTGAGGAGGCTGATGTGGCAATATTTACACCAAATAATATAGACTTAAAGATAGCGAAGATAAAGAAGGACATTTCATAAAGATAAAGGGGTAGTATGTCTTAAAGACCTGACAACATTAACATGTATATGCCCAATCAACAGTCTTCATAATATATAAAGCAAAAATTTACATAACTAATGGGGGAAAATATACATTTTCACACTCCTGGAAATTGTGACTCCCTTCTTGATATAATTTGATTCCCACAGCCTCAAAATCAGTAAAGGAATCACTAGATTCCTAATCAGATTAAAAAAAAAATCATGATCATAGAAATTGATGCAGAAAAATAACCTTTTGACAGTATCAATATCCACTCATGATTTTGAAAAATGCTTAGCAAGCTCAGAATGCAGGGGAGTTTCCTTAACTTGATAAAGATCATCTACAACAATTTTTTAAATTTTTTAAAAGATTTTTATTTATATGAGAGAGAGGACGAGTATGGAGAGGGGCAAAGGAAGGGAGAGACGGAGAGATAGAGAGACCCCCACACAGATTCCCCACTGAATGCGGAGCCCCATGCCCACCAGGGCTCAACCCCAGGACCCCAAGATCATGACCTGAGCCAAAATCAAGAGTCAGATGCTCAATCAACTGAGCCCCATAGGCGCCCCTACAACAAATCTATGGACCATATCATACTTAATTATGAAATTCTGAATGCTTTCCACCTAATGTTAGAAACAACAACAAAAGATGTTCAATCTCATTCCTATTTAACATACTACTGGAATTTCAGTCAGCACAATAAAAACAAAACAAACAAAAACCAGACTGACAAACAAACTCAAGCCGCATACAGTTTGGAAAGACAGAAATAAATGTGCCCCTATTTGAAGATGGCATGACTGTCTACATAGAAAACCCCAATGAATCTATCAGAAACTACTAAAGACATGAGTTTCGACAGGCCACAGGATACAAAATCAACAGAAATATCAAGAGTATTTCTACATATTAACGACAAATGTGTGGAAACTGAAATTAAACACAATATGACTTACAACTGCTCCAAAATAAATGAAATGCTTGGATGTAATTCGAAGAGTACATAGTCACAATCTGCATCCTAAAAATTACAAAATGTTATAAAAGCAAACAAAGAAGATCTAAATAACTGGAGAGACTATGTTTATGGATTAGAAGACTGGACATAGGAAAAATGCCAAGTACCCCAAATTATTCTATAAGATTAGGGCATTTATTATCAAAGTCCCAAAGGGACGTAAATATGTTTAGTCTATATTCTATTTGAAAAGGAGAAGGATATGGAATTGCTCTAACAATTGTTTAGAAAAATAAGATGGGAGGAATCATTCTACACATTACTGAGGCTTACTATATAGCTTCAACAATCAAACGTAGACACATAGACTAATAGAGCACAATACAGAAATAGACTTACACAAATATGCTCAACTGATCTTTGGCAAAGGTGAAAAGCAATTAAATGGAAGAACAGCCTTTCAACAAATGAGGCCAAAGCAACAGGACATCCACGGGCAAAAGAATGCACCTCAGCCTAACATTATGTCTAATGCAAAAATTAACTCTGAATGGATCACAAAATTAATGTAAAATGTAAAGTATAAAATTTCGGGGCAGAGAGAAGAGTGGGGAAAAGAGATTCAGTCCAAGAGTTCTTAGATATGAACTGAAATGTGTTGGGGAAGGTGCGTGATCCGCCCAAGGCTTGGGGCCAAGCCCAAGCCACTGGAAAACTTTGATGGAGGTACCTGTGAATGTGAATGAAAGTCCCTCCGGGCTTTCCCCACCTAGAATCTGGAAAGCCACATACTCTGTGGGTCAGGGCAATATGTCCTTTGTGTGCTTATTCAAGACTCAAGACGCATAGTTCCATTTAATCCTCCTCCTGGTAATCACATCTCTGTATCTCTTATCTGTATTTCTTGATCCCTGTGCCTCAATGGTCTCAACTTCTGTGAGTTTAAGCAATCACTCTGTACCCTGCAGTAACAATACTAATCCTGTCTCTAGGGCGGGTGCAAACGCAGTTAAAGATTTAACTGCACCGCCCAACTTCCTCACTTGGGAATAATAAAAGACTGGGGCCCCTGTCAGTCAAGAGAGACAAAGGCAGAGGCAGCGGAGAGGCAGCAAGAGAGCCTTTGGGGAGAGCAGCAAGAAACAGAGAGAGCCTTGAGGAGAGAGAAAGAGAGCCAGCAAAGAGACAGAAGCAATGCGAGGAGAGAGCAAGAAGCAAAGAGAGACAGAAGAGAGAGAAGTAGAGCAAGAGGGCCAAAGCCAGAGCTAGAGTGCTAGAGCTAGAAAGCCAATGCTAAAAAGCCAGAGCGTGAGCCTGAGCCTGCTTCATAGGTCTCTCTTGACTGACCTCAGGTCTGTCAGCTTGCATTAGATTTCCGTGTCTGAGTCATTATTTCGCCCGACAGGCATCCATCAGTTCGGTACCCACATCTCTGCTGAGGCTGGTCCCCAGCGGCAACAGCAATGCATGATCCCTAAAAGGAAAAAGCAATAAACTCGACCTCATTAAATTTTAAAACTTCTAAACTACAAACGACTCTGTTAAGACATGAAGAGAGAATAACAGAGAGGGGAAATATCTGAATACCACAAAGCCCACAAAAGACTTATCTAGAAAATATAAAGAACTCTCAAAGCTCAACAAGAAAAAAACAAAAAACAAACAAAATTATCCAAACAGAAAATAGGTCAAAGACATGAGCAGACATTTCACTGAAGAAAGTGTACAAATGATGAATAAATATATAAAAAGATGTTCAATATCATTAATTATTAGGGGTTATTATTATTAGACTGCAGCTTAAAAGTACAACGAGGTATCACTATGCATCTGTGAGAATGGGTAAAATTAAAAATAGTGATAATGTCGGGGCGCCTGGGTGGCTCAGTTGGTTAAGCGACTGCCTTCGGCTCAGGTCATGATCCCAGAGACCCGGGATCTAGTCCCACATCGGGCTCCCTGCTCAGCAGGAAGCCTGCTTCTCCCTCTGTCACTCCCCCTGCTTGTGTTCCCTCTCTGGCTGTGTTTCTCTCTGTCAAATAAATTAAAAAAAAAAATCTTAAAAAAAAATAGTGATAATGTCAATGGTCAACATTAAATAATACAGCTATACTGGAAAGCAAGCAAATTCTTCCAAAACTAAAAACATATTTACAACTCAGCAATTTTTACCCTTGGGCCTTTATGTCAGAGAAATAAAAACCTATGTTCATGTAAAACCTGTACACAAATGTGAACAGCAACATTAATCATAATATCCAAAAACTAATCATTATTGTCCTTCCATGAGTAAAAAGTTCAACTATAATACTTCCCCATGACAAATGAAAAACGAGGGGGCAGACTCCGTATTTTAAAGATGCTCCTTCTCTTCCAAATTCATCTACGGAGTCGATGCAACTTTAATAAAAATTCCAGGGTTTTTTGTAGGAATTCGGAAGGTGATTCTAAAATTAACTTGGAAATGCAATGGCTTAAAGTAGTCAAGGCAATTTTTAAGAAGGAAAATCTGTAGGATTAACTCTATCTGATTCTTAACCTTATTATTAAGCTACACTAACCAGCAGCGTGTAGTGTTGAGATCTACAGAACAATAAAAGGAAATGTAAAAATCCAAAGCCAGGCCACAAATATATGGGCAAGTAATTTTGGACAAAGATACCAAGGCAGTTCAATGTGGAAATAAGTGTTTTTTTCAACAAATATTGCAGGAATAATTGAATATTTGTATTTAAAAAATCATCAACTCTTACACCATACCATACATAAAAATTAACTTGAAGTAGACCAATGACCTAAATATACAAGCTACAGTTATTAAACTTCTAAAAGAAAACATAGAAGAAAATCTTCATACGACTATGAGCCAAAGTTAGATAGAACATAGAATATAAAACACAAAAAAACAAAAATTGGGGTGCCTGGTGGCTCAGTTGGTTAAGCATCTGCCTTCAGCTCAGGTCATTATCCTAGGATACTGGGATCAAGTTGCACATAGGTTCCTTGTTCAGTGGGGAGCGTCCTTCTCCCTCTGCCTGCCAATCCCCCTGCTTGTGTGCATGCTCTTTCTCTCCTTCTCTCTGACAAATAAATAAAATCTGAAGGAAGGAAGGAAGGAAGGAGGGAAGGAAGGAAGGAAGGAAGGACCGACCAACCAAAAATTGGTCAAATGGACCTTACCAAAATTTAAAAATTTCTGCACTTCAAAAACTCTACTAACATAAAAAGGCCAAAGAACAGAAGAAAACATTCATAATACATGTCTGACAAAGGAATTGTACCCAAAATATATAAAGAACTCCTACAACTCAATAAGAAAACAAAACAATTTAAAATAGGAAAATATGTGAACAGATGCTTTCTGAAACACGTAAATGTCCAATAAACATAGAAGATGACGCTTAACATCACTTATTATAAGGAAGATGCAAATTGATACCATAAGATACCACTGCATACCCATTAACATGGTTAACATTGAAATAGATAAAAGTAAGTGTTGACCAGAATGTGCAACAGCTGGTGCACTCATGCATAATGGGCAGGAGTGTAAAAATGTTACCACTTTTGAAATTGGTTTGACATTCTCTTAAAAAGTTACACATAGGGCGCCTGGGTGGCTCAGTGGGTTAAAGCCTCTGCCTTTGGCTCAGGTCATGATCTCAGGGTCCTGGGATCAAGGCCCACATCAGGCTCTCTGCTCAGCAGGGAGCCTGCTTCCTCCTCTCTCTCTGCCTACCTCTCTGCCTACTTGTGATCTCTCTCTGTGTCAAATAAATAAATAAAAATAGGGGCGCCTGGGTGGCTCAGTTGGTTAAGCGACTGCCTTCGGCTCAGGTCATGATCCCGGAGACCCGGGATCAAGCCCCACATCGGGCTCCCTGCTCGGCAGGAGGCCTGCTTCTCCCGCTCTCACTCCCCCTGCCTGTGTTCCCTCTCTGGCTGTGTTTCTCTCTATCAAATAAATAAAATCTTAATAAATAAATAAATAAATAAATAAAAATCTTAAAAAAAAAAAAGTTACACATAACGCTTATCATCTAATATAGCCATTCCAAGAGAAGTGAAAACGTACGTCCACACAAAAGCTTATAAACAGGGCGCCTGGGTGGCTCAGTGGGTTAAAGCCTCTGCCTTCAGCTCAGGACATGGTCTCAGGGTCCTGGGATCGAGGTCCGCTTCGGGCTCTCTGCTCAGCAGGGAGCCTGCTTCCTCCTCTCTCTCTGCCTGCCTCTCTGCCTGCCTGTGATCTCTCTCTGTGTCAAATAAATAAATAAAATCTTTAAAAAAATTTTTTAAAAAGCTTATAAACATATATTCATAGAAGTTTTGTTCATCATAATAAAAAAACAGAAACAACCCAAGAGTCCAACAACTGCACATTGGGATACCATACAGTGGAATACCACTCAGCAATAAAAAGCAACAAACGGATATGTGCAACAACCTGGATGAATTCCAAAATTATTATGCTGAATGAAAGAAGACAGACACAGACAAGTACATATTGCATGATTCTATTTATATGAAAATCTCAAAATTGCAAAGGAACTCAGTGACATAAAAGTGGTTTGCTGTGTCTATTATATATTCATCAATGCTGTCAAATTTTAGGCTTTGTATGATACACTTCCTTTTATGTAAATTATACTTCAATAAAGCTGTCTGGGTTTTTTGTTTTTTTTTTTTTTTGCTGTTTTTGTTTGTTTTAATGACACTCCTTTGAGAGAGTCTGAATATAGAAACAAATATCATGGTGACTGCCTTCAAGGGATTACATCATCATTTCTCTGAATGTCACACTTTTTCATACTTGAGGCTGGTGGATTGTCCCTGATCCTTTTGCTCTCATTTTGTCCAGTTTTTGTTACTTATATTTGCAATGTGGGACAAAGGTTTAATTTGTGGGGGACAGTCTGAAACTCTAATCTCCCCTCCTTTAAATCTGACTTTACAACCATCCAAGTCTTCCTGACAGGATGTGACCTTCAAATAAAATTGCCGATCAAACCCAGGCATAAGGCAGAAACAATATTCAACTGCAGTCCAAAGTTACATGGAGTTGAAACATCTCTCAAGAAAGCAACCAGATACTTTTTCTGTACAGGAAGTTAGAGAAGAAAGACCCACTTCTGCAACATTCAAATACATTTTACCTCTGAGTAAATAAATGAATGTGAGATCATATAATTTCACACAAAGATTACCACGTGAATATAAACAGTTGTAATACTCTTCCCACTTTGCAGTATATTCAACATTTTTAAGACTAGACGTCAAAAAAAAACTTACCGAAGAAATGATTTAATATTTTCAGCTTTCATCTCAGATATGAGTTTCCACCGTATACTTTGCTGATAAGGCGGTGAAGTGGTAGTTTCTTTCAAAGGTTTAATAAACCAGCCTAAGGGAGAGAATACATAATCTATACCTACCATACAGGTGTATAATTGCTTTTGACTTTTTACAGAAATTAGAGGTCAAAAAACAGTCCTTACTTCAGAAATAGCTCAAGTTGAGTTTCATTAAAAAATGTTCATATTAAATGCAGAAATCCTTCAAATTCTGCTGTGCAGTGTAATTTGCATTGCTTAAAACTAGTTTTATGAGATAGTCTTCATTCTCCTACATGTTAGGCATCAAGGCAGGAACCTCTACCTTTCTTGTTCTCCTTGGTGTGATCTAGTTTGTAGCACAGCGCCTGACCCACAAGAAACATTCCACAACTATTCATTTAGTAAATTTTTGGACTGCTGTCCATATTAGTTGCTAGTTTTGAGTCATTACTAGTGCTTGTAAATGAAACCACTTTATTCGTGCCTGTGGAGAAAGACAGCTCTGACCTAACAGCTCCTGACAAGTATCGTGAGCTCACTGAACCCTTAGCAAATGTGAATTTCAGTCACCCTTCATTAAGAAGGTCAAAATGCATTCCATTCAGTTTCCAGTTGGGCTGAAATCCCCGGAGTTGGCCACACACCAAGGGGAGCTCAGGGAGCCCACACAGCCTCCAGGCTTTCTTTCTCTCCTTTGTCCCCAGCCTGGCAGGGAGAAGCCCTCCACTAGGGGAAGGGGTTCCTACTTACCCACCATAAATCCTCCCAGGAAAGATGCCAGCACTGCAGCCAAGTACATCCAAAGGCAGAGACGGCCCCTGGACATCGCCATGACTCCCCGGGGACGGAGGCTGGGGCTCTGGAAAGAGCCAGCCTCTAGCCTGCAGACAACAGAAAATAGCCAGGGGAGGGGGTGAGTGCCTGCCCCACCCGGCTTTTGGCAAAGCCTGGCGGCAGCCTCGGCCCTCCACACCCTCCTCAAACAACTCCAGCCCCCTCTGCTCCCTAGGGGACCTTAAAGGGAAAGAGGAAGTCCTGCAGGGGGAGGAGACAGAGCCTTGCAGTGGGCAGGCCAATTCCAGAATGTTGCTTCTGCAGTGATCAGGACAGTCTACCCTGGGGAATGGGGCTAAGGAAAAATGAGCCTAGTGGTTTCCTAAAGAATGCAACTGCTACCCTTAACCTTAAAAATAAAACTGTGGTGTTTTACCAACCAAACTGGATGAAGAATAGCAGGAAAATTACCATTCCAAACATGCAGGTTATGGCAAAATCACTGGCAAGGGGGAGAACAAAGCAGACAGTTGGTTTTTTATAGGGGGTTACTGCGGGTATTTGGTAAGGCTGTTGTAAAACAAAATAAAATAAAACAAAACAAAACAAAACAAAAAAAACGAAAACCAACCAAACAAACAAAAAAGGTCCATTGGAGAAACTAGGAGTTTGTAGTGGCCTTGGCTGAGCTATTGCTGGGGGAGGAGAAAACCCTTCTTCCTCCTGCTGGGGAGTAAAGTGGTACCAACTTTCAAGTTGTATCTCTTCCCATTGGCATCTCCAATTGGCGGTGAGTGGTAGGATATGAGAGCTTCCTTCTTCTGGCTTCCCCACTCCATTTTAGCGAAGTTCATCTTTATTAATATTTACATTTCCTCCCTTTGATCAAGACCTTTCCTCAAAAGCATCAATGATTAAGGATCAAGTTTTCCGTATTTCATAGTTTTGTCCCTTGCATCCAGGAAGGACCTTTCCTAGGTCCCATGTTGTTACGTCCCACGTTCCACTTAAGGTCACATAATGGTCACAGGGAAGATTAAGAGAGAGAACTCTCAGACACTTCCCGTCTCAAGTCCGTATCGTCTCAAGGTCATAAACTTGGACATCATCTCGAGGTACTGAGCCACCGGCGACACCTTTTTCAGTACATTGTTTTTACAAAAGTTTGCCAGGGATCAAAATACAACACTTGAATTATACAAAGCATGACTATTTCAAATTGTAGAAGAGAGGTCAACTGGTACCCTAGGTCAGAAAGGAGCCAAATAACATGTTGACTGGCACTTATTCCAACTTACTGGAGAAAGGTTCTCCTTATGAAAACAAGCCTACAGGCACAGGTTTCCTGGAAGACTCCGCTTAAAGCAACGATGAAAGCAGATGAGCAAGAGGTCATCCAAAGAATTAATGGAGTGTGTTTGGGGAGATACAATGTAGGTATAATCATGAAGCAGGAGCTGATGAACTTGCTGCAAAACAACAACACTTCAAAGACATTTGGAAATGGTACTATCTCAAAAGAACTGTTTGGAAGCAAATGTGTCATCAATGATATCAATGTAAAGTTGTAAATTCAGCAACCATGAATTTGGGTAAGGCTCAGGAGTCAGGTCATAGTTCAGATGAAAGACTTCTGTGAGGGGCGCCTTCGGTTCAGGTCATGGTCCCGGAGTCCCCGGATGGAGCCCAGCATAGGGCTCCCTGCTCCACGGGAAGCCTCCTTCTCCCTCTCTCACTCCCCCTACTTGTGTTCCCTTTCTACCTGTGTTTTTCTCTGTCAATAAATAAAATCTTAAAAAAATTTTTTTTCTGTGAATTCTGACCTACTCACCCTTCAGAGAAAGCTCGCAAGATGAGAAGGTCGTTTCCAAAAGGCCATAGTCAAAAGGAGACATTTCTCTCTTTTGCAAGAGTTTGGGAAATATAGAGCATTTTCTTTCCATAAAAGAGAAAGCAGCAGTGAACAGTGAGAATAAAGAGCATACAGTCCTGGTCAGGACATCCTGGGAAAGTGGTCTCATCAGATGTCATCTTCTCTAATTCCAGGAAATCTTTACTTTCAGGTCACCAGCTGGTATGCAAAACCAGTCTGGGTTCGTAGCTTTCTTTACTGTGTCACATGAACCCAAGAATCTACTCCCTGGATTTTGGTGGCTCAGGGGTTGATTAGCAGTTCCTGATAAGGGCCTTTTCCAGTGAGGTTGATAAGTCTCTTTGGAAGTGTCTTTTCCAGTAGATGAAATCTCCAAGTTGCAAAGCACTTGAAGTCTGTCTCCCATGTACTTGAGTACAGGGTGAAAAATTGCTCTACCATGGTTATTTTCAGTAGAAGCAACTAGGCCTTGACAATGTTAAAGCAGATCGCCTTCTATCAGCTCTTGCATCAGAGGAGGCAGGGGCCAAGTGCTTAGGACATCTTGTGACCATCTCAAAGGGTGAGAGTCTAGGAACCCCGAAGGGGGTGGATCTGAAATTTAGAAGACCAACATCAAGGCTTTCAGCCAAGGTATTTGGAGAGTCTGTACAAATTTTATTAGAGCTATTGGTATAACTAACCAGCCTTGAGGACTGAAGATGGTATGCACAACCAAAGCTGTAAAACAGGCCAGACAGCACAGACTTGTCGAAGCACCTGCCTGGGAAGATGAGCTCCCCAATCACTATGAAGGTCCAGAGCGGTTCCCCAGGGAGAGGTGAAAAAAAATTTTTTTTAAGATTTTGTTTATTTGAGAGAGACAAACAGCACAAGCGGGGGGCTAGAGCAGAGACAGAAGGGGGGGCAGGCCCTCCTCTAAGCAGGGAGCATGACATGGGACTCGATCCCAGGACCCTGGGATCATGACCTGAGCTAAAGGCAGATGCTTAACTGATTAAGCCACCCAGGTGCCCCATGGATAACCTTTTTTTTCTTTTTTTCTTTTTTCTTTTTTCTTTTAAAGATTTTATTTATTTGACAGCGAGAAACACAGCTAGAGAGGGAACACAAGCAGAGGGACTGAAAGAGGGAGAAGCAGGCTTCCCGCCGAGCAGGAAGCCTGATGTGGGACTCGATCCCGGGTCTCCGGGATCATGACCTGAGCCGAAAGCAATCACTCAACCAACTGAGCCACCCAGGCGCCCCGGGATAACTTTTCTTAATAGAATTTAAGCCACAAAATAAGCACTGGTCTGTCTACAAGGAAAAAGATTTGGTCCAGTGAGAAAATGAAGCATAATTATTAAAACATATTTATATCCATGAGACAGAGAAACTGAAATCCATCTGTGTGAACAGGTTTTTTTTGTTGTTTTTTTGTGGGGGGGGGATTATACTTGGGACAGGTGGAACAAGCAAGGTAAGGCAGTTTTTGAAGCCTTAATATTTCCCCACTAACATTCCCAAAGACTGTTATTTTGTCGTAGGCCGATGGCTTAACAATGGTAAAATGTTAAGTAGTGGGAATTCTAGGACTTCTAGCAAGGCAGGATTGCTGGGTCTAAACCAGAGATCTTTTTTTTTTTTTAAATCAAACCAATAATTATTAGATTGCCACTATTTTTCCCTCTCTAGGGCCAATTATTGAATAACTGTTATCATTTTTTCCCCCAGCTCATCACTTGAGAGAACTTCCCTTTCAAACATGACAACTTTGGGTGTTGGTTTTCTTTGGTGGCGCTATCAGTGAGACGGTTTCCTTTGGACTCTAGGAGTTGAGTCTAGAAGGCCCAGGAAGCCAGAGCTGCTAACAAATGTATGGCATCTAATAAATTTGGGACATTGGAGCCATTTTTTATTTTACTCTCATTGTAGGTAAAGAAACTGGATTGTTTTCACAGCATTTCTAAAGTCACGAGCTACTCCAAAGGCATTCCGACTATTGGTATAAACGTTTGTGGCTCTACCTTTGGCTAAGGTAAAAGCCCAAGCCCAGTTATGGCATACAACTAAACCTGCTAGGCCAAAATAACCACAGGTAGAAGAATGGACTCAACGACTTCCAAAGGAGTTGTGATGGCATTACCAACGCGATATTTACCATTTTCATCCTTTACATAAGAACCATCATTAAACCAGGAAAAATCTTCACTGGTTAGAGGACGTTCCTATAAATTGTCAAAGGGAGTCAAAAGTTATCATCAGCATTAAGCAGTCATGAGGGCTGTCATCCATGAAGGAAAGGATAATAGCATGGTCAAGGTTACGGCAGGGAGAAGAATTATATGAGGGGCAGTTAGCAGGAGCATGTCCCAAGAGGCAAGGCAACTGACTTAACTGTTCAGTATAATGAGAATGGGGGGGGAGGGGGGTCTGCTACATGGGACACAGGATGGCTAAAGAAGACCCTTAGAGTGGCCTTAACCAAAGGGGCAGTGGCAGGAATGACTCTAAGGCAAGGGAGTCATCCCCATGCTACAGGGTCCAACTGTTGGTTATAATGCCCTATTGACTGATGATGTTCCCCTACTTCTGGATGATTGTTCCAAGGGCATTCCCTTCCCCCTCACATACAATGAGAAAAAGGGGAAGTTGATAATTAGGATGTCTGAGGACAGGGAGCTTTATTAGGCTTTACTTTAAGGTCCCAAAAGCGAGGTCATCGTGATCTTTCCAAATAATAGGGTCATTTTTAAATAAAACATATGGAAGTTGAGACTTAAGAGAGAAGTTTGGAATCCATTTCAACAGGAGACAGCCAGTCTGAGAAAACTTCATAAATGGCACTTAGTTTTAGGTTTTGGGAAGTTCAGGATTCCATGAAGCCTACCTGGATCCAAATGTAGTCCTTGTTCTGAGATCAGATATTCTAAGTATCGAAACTGAGTTTGAGCAAACTGCATTTTTTCTTTGGAGCCTTTCTGCCCCATTGAGGCCAGAAGTTTTAACAGGCGGATGTTGTCTTCCTGTGAAGAGGTTTGAGAAGAGGAGCAGAGAAGCAAATCATCTATGCACTGTAACAAACAAAGCCTGCAGAAAACTTTGTATCATCCAAACCAGCTTCTGAGTTTTGTGAAAAGACTGGGTGTGACCCTGGGCCAGTACTCTACAGGCATAGTTCCAGGCTTCCCAAGTGAAAGCAAGAACATACTATCTTTATTAACAGGAATACTAAAAAATGCACTGCAATTACAGTGAAAAATCTGCTTTCAGTGGGAATGGGTACTGGTAAGGCATGGATTAGAAATAACACGGTGCCAGGAGATAATTTTATTGTTCAGAGCTCCTGGACAAACCTCCATCCTCTGCCATTGGGTTCTCCTGCAGGTAAAAGAGGGGTATTATAGGGACTAGTTCAGGGGATAATGAGACCCTGAGCCTTGCAATCTTATATTATGGGACTTATGTCTTAGAGGATTTCTTTATACATATTAGTTTATTAATTAGAACTGATTAATACTTTATTAACTCTGAGAAGTTCTGATGGATTTGAATCTTGATGGGAAATGCTGTGGATTCTGCCAATATAATTTGAAGAGTTTGCCCATAAAGAGGATGGTAGCTGATCCAACAAGAACAATCGATCATTGTCTCCAGATTCAGCTACAGTGACATCAGAAACAGAGCAAATAGGAGCTATCAAAGAGTTATTTAATTTCCCTGGTTGGCTATTTAGATTGATACTGTCAAATTCCAGAATTATTTCCTCCTTTTGGGACAAAAAATCCCAGTATGATTATAGTCTAGGAAATCTAGGCCCAATCAATGAATAGGGGTGGAGGAATTAAGGAGAAGAGTGTGTATCTCACAAAGGGCCTAGGCAAAAGGAGAGATGGTCAGACAGACAGGAGCCTGTTGAGGTTTATTAAAGACCCCTCACGACTTGAGCTGTTTTAGGACCCCGAGACAGGAGCTGCTTTAGAGCAGTGGGGTTAGCACTGAGCGTGTCGCTCTGGGGTCAGTAAGGACAAATAGAGAGATTCATCTCCAATCTGGAGAGTGGTTTCTCCAAGCAGATTGAGCAGGAGGACTGGGAAGAGCCCCTGCAGCTTCTCTGAGTGCCATTATTGAGAATTAGAAAGACACTGGAAAGGCTGGCTATGGGGCTGATGGCACCTGGTATGCTTAAATTTGTAACAGTTATTTTTTCCAATGTCCTGGCCCTTTGCAATAATGGCAGAAACTAGGATTTTCTGGTTCTGTAGAAAAGCTTTCATTTTCCAGATCTAAAAACTGAGACTTGTAGCCATCTTTCTAATAGGTGACTTATCTGGGATAGGAGTAAACAAGTTTGCCAAACTGATTAAATCTGGAGTGCACATTGTTTCCCATTCCGGCATGGTCCTTTTAAGTACAAGAGGAAGAGCCTCTTTTGGTCCATGAATAAATAGAATGAAATGCTATCCAGGTGGACTCAACATCTAAACAAACACTGGAATTTCCTTTAAAGACAATCTGCACTTGACTGTAATAGATACAACAGTTTCACCAGGCTTCTGTGTACAAATGTGAATTCTGTTCCAATTAACAGGCTTGGGAAAAGCCACTCTAATTGCTTGGCGGACATTTCCAGTGAGTGTTTCAGCATACTGCCAGATGTTAGGGTTTACTTCTCCAAATCCCTTTCAGGATGCTCTCTGAGCTGATTTTATCCAGTATTTGACCTAGCCCTCACCAACAGGAATGTGGACAGATAAAAATCGAGAAGCCAGGTTGTACACTTGAATAACTATGCTAAATTCTTCAGCAAATCTAAAGGGGTCCTCAGTCACTTTAGGAAACTATGGCCCAAATTTCAGCCTTAGTCCGGGAACCAAGACATTTGAGGTTCATCAGTCTTCTTCTGAAGACTTAACTCTGTAGGGGAGATTTTAATACCTTCAGGAGAGGGAGTACTGGGAAGAGATTCAGAGTAAAAATGAAATTCAACAAAAAGGATCAGAATGGGGAGGGGGCATATACAGGAGAAAAGGCGAGCACAAGGGAGCAGAGGAAAAAAGCATGGGAGGAAGGGCCTGGGCACAAGGTGGAGACCACGTGCCTGAAGCCAAAGGTGGGAGCGGTAGAGTCCTCGGAAGCCATTTTGATTCCTTTCAATTGTTTGCCTCAGTTAATAGAAATATTTCACAAAGAAGCAAACTTAGAACCCTAGAAACACTTGGAAGCTTCAAAGTACCAAATAAAGAGCCATGCCATTCAGTTTTTTATTTTGTTTTCTTAGCTGCGGCCTTCTAACTGAAGAAACCAGAAGTTCCCCATAAGGGCCATTAAAGTTCCAAAAAAACCTTTGTGATTAGGTTGATCTATTGAATTAGAAATGCACACGAGGAGGGATTGCGGTTTTTAAACGTAAAACAGTGGTGGGGGGGTGCCAGAAGGAAGGACACCCCCTCAAAGCATTTTGATGACTTAGATCCTGTTTTTTTCAGAGGTGTTCTCTAGAGCAAAAAAAATCTCCTGACCAGCACAGTTCCAATAGCAACACCCTGGTTCCAAAAAGGAGTCTCGCTAACGGCCACCACAGTTCCCATAGGCACCGTCTGGTTCCAAAGAGTCAGCCCAAGAGCTGAACAAGGACTCCCAGAGAGGGCGAGGCCTTAACACAGATTCCAAATAAAGCCTGTAGAGATCAACACAAACACAGAGAGCAGAGATCCAATCCAGGAGAAAACTTACCCTCAGACTCCAGGGTCGGCAAGAAAGCTGTGAGCTCAACTGGCTCTTGGGGGTCTGGCACCTGTTTGCTCGCCTGCCTTGGAGTTACTGGGGGGTCTTCTCGGGATCCCATATCCACTCACCAGGTAAAGTTAACCTTAAAAATTCAGCTGTCAGTTTCTTCACTAGCAATAACGGGTGGATTTGGGAGCTGCAGAGAACCCCAATTCAGGACATGCAAGCAGCTAGAGAACAAAGGAGAGGATTCTTTTATGGGGGCAGGCAAAGAGGGAGGGAGAGGAACTGTTACAAGCAGCAGCTCTGTTGGAGTAAACTGGGAGTTTGAAGTGTCGTGGCTTCTGGTTGGCTGACTGTGATAGCATCTCATTGGCTGGGCTGTTGGGGGTGTGAGCCGTGTCATTCCTGCTGGGATAGGAAAGTAGTAGGACTAGGAAGGTACAGCTATCCTCAAGATCTGCAATTGGCGATGACGTTAGAGCTCCCCCTACCGTCACCCCCTCTATTTTAGGGAGTGATTAATCTTCACACTATTGAATCGTCTCTTTGCCACCCCCATTCCAGTTAATTGTTGAGTTTCAGCAGCGAGGTGCGTTTAAGTACTGATTTTTCTGCCCCGTTGACTGACCTGTTGCCCAATTCTGTGGCAATTCCTAACTGGTCACACTTGGGAAGTGTTTCTGATCCTGGCTGCTCTACCAGAACATATTAGTTCTCTAACCATACATCAACATAAAAAAAAAAAAAAAAAAAAAAAAATCAATGAGATTGAGTTGTCTTTTGTCAATCCCTATGTCAGCAAGAATCCAAATTTCTGTAATTCTCAGATTCTTCTTCTGTGCTAGAGGTTTTCCCCTACCTTACTAAAATATTATGGGTTCAAATGAGTAAGTTTAACCACTTTCATGGCCTAGCACCATAATAGACCATAGGTTTTCAACAAACGTCATCCTCTCTGTTTTCCCCAGTTATAGGGCATTTCTCTTTAAAAATGTTTAGAAGGGGGGGGGGTACCCGGGTGGCTCAGTTGGTTAGGTGTCTGACTCTTGATTTTGGCTCAGGTCATGATCTCAGGATGGTGAGATCAAGCCCCACATCAGGCTCCACACTCAGTGTGGATTCTGCTTGAGTTTCTCTCCATCTCCCTCTGCCCCTTCCCCTCTTTGTGCATGCACACACACACACTCTCTCTCTAAAATATATATATTTTTTAAGTGTTCAGAAGGTTTCAAAATGGTGGGCTTTGTTAATAGGACTCCTGCATCCATCTATGTCATCCTAAAGAAAATATTCAGCAATTCATGACTGAATTCCTTGTATCCAACCAAGAGCAGTTTTGCAGCCCAAACAAACATGCCTACTAAGTAAATTATGAAGGGGACAGTCCATCTATGGTTATACTCCCAATCTTTATTGCATTGTCTGAGACCTTGGTGATCTTAGTTAAGGCCCCTCTCTTTGGTCCTAACAAATTGCTAGAGGAATGTAAATTCATTCTTAGTGAATTGTAATTGCTGATAGAAATACTTGGTAGATTTTTCCCTTTGAACGTTTGTGGAATCCCTGACAGTTAACTTTGAACCAAATCATCTTTGGTCACACAAATTGATCACAAGATATATGTAATTCAATACCAAAACCCCACAAATAATCTGATTTTAAAAACGGGCAGAGGACCTAAAGAGATGTTTTTCCAAAGACAACATACCGATGGCCAACAGACACACGAAAAGATACTCAACATCACTTATCATCAGGGAACTGCAAATCAAAACTGTCATGAGATATCACCTCACACTTGTCAGCATGGCTAAAATAAATAATACAGAAAATAACAAGTGTTGAAGAGGATGTGGAGAAAAGGGAACCCTCATGCCCTGTTGGTGGGAATGTCAATTGGTGCAACCAGTATGGAAAACAGTATGGAGGTTTCCCAATAAAATTGAAAATAGAAATACAATATGATCCAGTAATTTCACTGCTGGGTATTTGCCCAAAGAAAATTCAGACATTAATCTGAAAAGATATGTGACACTGCTATGTTTATTGTAGAATGGCCAAGATATGCAAGTGGTCCAAGTGTCCATCTATAGATGAATGGATAAAAATGTGAGATTACACACATACATATGTGTGTGTGTGTGTGTGTATAATAGGATATATGAATATCCTATGTATATATATATATATATATATATATGAAATATTACTTGGTCATTGAAAGGATTTGTCATTTGTGATGACATGGCTATCTAGAGGATATCTAGAGTGTATCATGCTAAGTGAAATAAGTCAGAGAAAGACAAATATCATATGATTTCACTTACATGTGAATGCTAAAAAACAAGACAAATAAACAGATTCTTAAATACAGAGAACAAACTGATGGTTGCCAGAGAGGAGGTGTGAAGGCGCATGGGCAAAATAAATGAAGGAGATTAAGAGATACAAATTTGCAGTTATAAAATAAGCTAGAGAGATGAAAAGTGCAGCATAGGGAATATGGTCAACATTGTAGTAACACTGTATGGTAGCAGACAGCAACTACACTTCCTATAGTGAGCACTGAGTAATGTAGATAATCACCAAATAAATATGTTGCTTACATGTAACTACTATTACACTGTATGTCAATTACATTTTAATAATGAAGATTTTAAAAATACTTCTCTATTGCCAAAAAGCCCTAACTGGAAAGACCCCTGCTTTAACTGATGACTTCAGCATTTTCTAGTTTAGAGATGAACGACTTCAAAAATATATTATTTTCATAACAAAACAAGTCCCCCTCACCACAACAACTGCATAGATAACCAACTAGAATGGAGTTATTCAAACAGAAGCAATAGCCGGTGAAGTAACTATACGTCTCAGAGTTTATGAAACATTTTTCCTAGCACATCCATAATTGTTTTTATTTAAAAATATTGGAATTTTAATACATATCCATTTAACAGTAGGTTTACAAGGGTCTTCTCTGGGTCACAAACAATATCAAACATTCTATGTATCAGTATACACAGAAACATGCTACACATATACCTTTTGAGGACCCATTATATCATTTATTCTCTAGACCCTGGGATTTTTCTATCTGCCATCCATGGGACCACTGGCCACTGACTACATCTCTCTCATCTCTAGATGAAGAAAGAAGGTAGGAACTAATGATTAAAAGGACTTCTTTGAGGGGTGCCTGCATTGGCTTTAGTTGGTTAAAAGTCCAACTCTTGATCTCAGCTCAGGTTTTCATCTTAGGGTTGTGAGTTCAAGCCCCGTGTTGGGCATGCTGAGCATGGAGCCTACAAAAAAAGGGGGAGGGCTTTTAAAAAAAAAGGACTTATTTGAGAAATTTGTTTTCATATGCCTATCTCAATTTTTTAGCTAACTAAAGTTTGGCTACTAGAAGAAATCAACATATTAATCAGAATTTCTTAGCTTGATTGATCTTCCCAAATTAAAATTACTTATTCAACCAATATCTACTGAAAGGTTATAACATGCCAGACACTTTTTTTTTTTGGCAGCAATTTATTGAGTGATAACAAAGTGATAGTAAAAAGCTCCTGAGGAGGGAGTGGTCCTGAGAGGTTGCCCTAGACATTGTGACAAATCCTGAGGATATGATCCTTGCCTTTAGAAAGCCTATGATACAAGGATGAGGCAAATATTGACTATGTAATTAAATGTGGAAATTTCTAAGAAGAGGCAGTATTACCTTAACTCTGAAGGTCGTCGCTGCCTCAGTAGGTGGCATCTACAATCTTTATCTTGCCAATCCATTGTTAAAAAAAAAAAAAAAGTCTGGTTAGCTAGTTCAGCAAGTCTTTGACTTTTTCTTAATACAGATACAAATTCATTAGTAGGTTAAGTTGCTCTTATATCGTCTTTTCTCCTCCACCCACACACACACCCTAAAAAAGCCAGTCCGTATAACTTCAAAGTTCAAATCCCACCAAATGGGTCCCAGTAGGAGTAGAAAACAAAATGTGATATGTACTGAGAAGGTGGTATAGGCGAATTTCTTAACATAACAATTATTAAGATTTGATAGAGAAGAAACAGGGTCTAGCTGTGCCACACATTTCATGTTTTGTCTGAAGATGTTGCCTTATCTTTCACTTGAGAGGGATCACCCAGATGTTCACTGTACAGGTATGGACATTACATCATTAATGATGTCACAAGGTGACGGGATGATCTAGTTATCCAGATAGCAAGGTTCATTTTCAAAAAATATGAAAGGTTGATATCGTGATGGCTGTGATTCATGACAAGAGATATATCCCAGTCAAGCATTTTTAAAATCCTGGGTGCAAAAATGGCCAAAAATCAGTTTCAAACTTAAAATAAGATGTTAGAATACTAGCGTGTCATATACCATACTATAACCTATAAGGCAACTGAGAAGTTAGAAGAAGTGAGGATGGTGAGAAAAGTGTAAGAGACTAATAAAAGTGGGAAGACATTTTAAAAGAAAAGCAGGAAACCATGATTGGATCATTTTCTTCTGATGTCACAATTACTCAACAGTAAATGCAGACATTAGAAAAGGCCCCCAGACACAGGGCCCCCACTCAGACCCTCCCATCAACACAGGATGTGTGGAACCATGATGCTAACATTCCAGACAGAAGCTTGGAACTGATAAGTATGTGATTTGACCTTCAAAGTAAATTGTCCTGTTCAGCATTTCTCATCCCTTACCATAAACATCTGCCATCAGCCTATTTCCCATGACAGCTCTTACCTAATAATGCAAAGACTGGGGGACTCCTCATGCTTTTTCTTGCAACAGATCTCATCACCCAGCCTCATTTATCAGTCTCTATCCTCCTATAACTTCAGTATAAGTCAATTATGAATAAATCTCTCTAGATTTTTGATCTCCCTTCTAACCCTTTCTCTACTCCATCTTACCTGACCCCTGTTCTCACTTGATGATACCCCTTCCCTAAAATCAGACAGATTTCCTCTTCATTAGAAAGTGGAAATAAGTCCTGTGGTGACTCATGGGGTCAGAGAGAAAGGATGAATATTTGCTTTGTGCCATTATTCCACTGGGACTGCTTTTTTGAAGTTGCTGCCCTCTGATTTTATCACGTGCTTACTATTCTCATCCTTAAACCCGATTGAGTGCCAAGATGTTCTCCCACCTTTGGTTGTGGTTCTAATGGCTTTCTTGTAGATTCTGGGTGCACTTCTGCGCCTCTGCTCTTTGTTTTCTTTCACACTTGCATCCCATCCACCAGTAAGTTCTACTGACTCTGCAATCAGATTATAGCTTGAATCCAGCTGCTTCACCAGTGTTCTAATCTTAGCCGCAATCATCTCTCACACAGACTTCTGCGTCAGCCCCCTAACTGGCCTCTGCTTCCACTGTTGCTCTAGACTGTCTCTGACTTAGCTGAGTTTTCTTCCAAAAGTAGCAATCAGATTTTGTTATTATCCTTCAAAGTTTACTCATTACACTTAAAAACAAAATTCAGACTTCTTAGAGTGGCAGCCCAACCCACTTGAACTAGCTTTTAAATCCCCCCTCCCCTCAGGGTAAGGCAACACTAAGGAAATACATCCAAGCCAAATTCATAGAGACCAGGAAACTACCACATCAGCGGAGATCACCAGCATCACAAAGAACCAGACAACCCCAAAGGGAGGCCTGTGGTACTATGCCATCCCAGCGATAGTGTAGCACGCCCATTCATCTACAGATGAAGGAGGGTTGGTACACAGTAAAGGGCCAAGAAAGTTCCTGGCCTTCTTCCACACTATCATCCAGTGATCCCTAACAAGGTGAAACAGCAATAAAGGAGTATTCAACAATTTTGGAACTGGAGACTTTTATTGGAAAAACTAAAATGTCTATTTCAGTTATTAAATAACTCTTCTTGGTCACCCAGATGGACCAAAGACAATTTGACAATATGATCACTATTCTGTAAGCCTTAGCCATAACGAAGCTCAATCCTACAGTTTCCTCAACTTCATTGCCAGTATTTGGGGCTCAGTGCTAATCTCTGCTAAACTCAAACCATCCTGAGAAAGGCTTCTCGACATTTGTCAGGTTTCTCACTACTCCTAGCTTTCATGTAGAAGGCCTTCTTTCTCTTAGACCCACACAAGCAAGGATATTTATGAGTAAGTGAAAGAACTTTTCAGGTAACCGAGTAGTGAAGTTATTATAGACCTTGGCTCAAAGAAAGAGGTGGGAAAAAAATCCAGGGGAGAAGAGGCAAAAGGATAAAAGAACCATGGTGTGGTCCAAGAGGATATGAAAGAGCTGGTTCAATGAATGCTCTGTGGTTTTCACGAAGACCAAAGTTTTAACGACCTCTACCTTAACTTTTGAAACATAGGTCATTCTTTCACAACAACACAAATTTTTAACCAAAGTGGACATTTTATTTAGTTTTCTTTTCTAGTCTCTTTTCATAAATAAAAATGCTATTAGAGTATTTTATAAAAGTTATAAATATATAATATTTATAAATTATATATTATATAACATATCAATTACAAATAATATAAAATATAAAATTTATGTTGGAACAAAATATCTGAGGGTAGCTTACGTCTTGAAGAATAGGCTAGAAGTCTCTAGAACTAAATACATAAAGCGGGACATAAGATGCATAAAAAATTAAAAGATGTTCTCAGGACTTTTACTTCCAAAAGATTTAAAAAGCACTAAACTGCAATAAACTTGGAAAGACTGACAGATGTCAGGACTCTTACACTGGTCACTCTTGTTGTCATCTTTTGAAGAAAAAGGGTGTGGTGAGCAGGCTTTCTATAAAGCCAACATTTTAGTATCAAAACATTGTGTTTTGGGGCACCTGGGTGGCTCAGTTGGTTAAGCGACTGCCTTCGGCTCAGGTCATGATCCCGGAGACCCGGGACTGAGTCCCACATCGGGCTCCCTGCTCAGCGGGAAGCCTGCTTCTCCCTCTCTCACTCCCCCTGCTTGTGTTCCCTCTCTGGCTGTGTTTCTCGCTGTCAAATACATAAAATCTTTAAAAAAAAACACACACATTGTGTTTTCTGTACTGCTCAGAGAAGACTGTCCTTGTAATTTATTGGCTCAAGAGACACATGTTCCCTTCCCTTCCCCATGAAAATACAGCCAATGAGAGATACTCTATTCTAGTGGAAATCAGCTTTAATGAATTTTATACCATTTCTCAGTTAGTTTTGGTGAAACCAAATTTAAAACTAATTCAAAAATACAGAATTCAGAGTGAGGTAATTCCTATTTATATTCCACTTTTAAAAATTGCTTTGGACACTTGCTCTGTAGGCATTGAGAAACAGCACCTCACCCAAATGAAAAGGTGTTGACTATATTTAAAACAACTTAAAAATTAAAAATTACCATATGATCCAGTAATTCCACTTCTGAATATTTGATGAAGATGAAAACACCAAGCCAAAATGCTATCTGCACCCCCATATTCACTGCAGCATTATTTACAATAGCCAAGAAATAGAAACGACCTACATGTCCACTGATGGATGAACTGATGGGTGTTAGAGGGCAGGTGCTGTGACGAGCACCGGGTATTACAAGCAACTAATGAATGGCTGAACACTACATCAGAAACTAAGGGTGTACAATATGCTGGCTGACTGAACCTAGTAAGAAAAAAAGAAAATGTGGGAGAAGGAAGATGGCAGAGTGTTATGATCCTGAGTCACCACCTCCCACGGACACACCTTGGCAGGGGGCCCTGCACAGAAGGAACAGTTTGAAACTCACCTGAGTTATACATAAAGAAGACTTACTAATTTTAGGACATGTGCCAGAGAGTCATGGATCTGCCGGAGCTCTCTCTAGAAACAGCAGTGTTGCCAGGTGCCATTTTTCTGGCCCTCCTTCAGCCTGGATAGCCAATGGTTGCAGCGCCCGTTCTGGCACTTTCCATCTATCTTGTTAGTGCCGCTTGCCTGCCCGGGCACTTCCCTAGAGACCTGCCCCTCCCCATCTGCTTACCTTAGCAAAGAGCTCTTCCAAACAGCTCCTGCCCAGATTCGCCTAGCAGGCAACTTTAGTCAGGACTGGTGTCCCTCCAAAGTGACTACTGCCCTGCAACACTGGACAGGTGACCTCAGGTGGGACTGCTCCCCCTTCAAAGGGGTGGGAAAATGAATCCGACACACTAGTGTGCCTGTAGTAGCGGCAGCTGGGTCTTTCAGCTTCCTGTGCCCGGAGCAAATCCTGCTCCACCTGTGCGTCAGCAGATGCACTCATCACTGCGGTCAGATGGGATGAGGGCTGGCCCCACGCATCGGCATACCTGCTGTGTCTCTGTCAGCCATGCAGAGGACAATCCCTATTCACCAGTGCACCCAAAGAGTTGAGGCTGAGTCACACAGGGGGCCATACACAGGCCACACAGGAGACACCTTTGAAGCTCCTGCTTTTGGTGACTGGGGAGGGGGTGGGAGGGGGGGTTGTGGTATAAGGCATCATAGGACCCCTTCTACATAAGGTCACTCCTTTTAAAACCAAGAGATGTAGCTGACCTATATGATACAAAGAAAAAAAAAACTCACAAAGTCAGACAAAATAAGGAGATGGAGAACATGTTCCAAATAAAAGAATAAGATAAAACCACAGAAAAAGAAGTAACTGAAATGGAGATAAGCAATCTACCTGTGAAGATTTCAAAGTAATGTTCACTGGACTTGAGAGAAGAGAGGATGAACCTAGCAAGATAAAGAGTAAAACAAAGAACCAATCAGAACTTAAGAATAGCTGAAAATTTAAAATATGTTAGAGAAAATCAACAGCAGATTAAAGGGTGCAGAAGAACGGATCAGCAATCTAGAAGACATGGTAGTTGAAAGCACCTAAGCTAAAGAAAAAAGAATTTTAAAAATGAGGGTAGACTAGGATATCTGCAACAAAAATCAATCATAACATATATATGACAGGGGTTCCAGAAGGATAAAAGAAAGTGGCAGAAAAAACTTAAAGAAACAACAGCTGGATGAATAGCTAGGATAAATTCCTAGAAACACACAATCTTCTGACACTAAATCAGGAAAAAATAAAAAAATGTGAACAGTCCAGTTACTAGTAACAAAATTGAATTAGTAATCAAAATAAAAAATAAGGGGTACCTAGGTGGCTCAGTTGGTTAAGCGACTGCCTTTGGCTCAGGTCATGATCCCAGAGTCCTGGGATCGAGCCCCTCACCAGGCTCCCTGCTCAGTGGGAAGTCTGCTTCTCCCTCTCTCACTCCCTCTGCTTGTGTTCCCTCTGTCAAATAAATCAATAATATCTTTAAAATAAAATTTAAAAAATAAAAAAAATAAAACCAACAGAAATCCAAGACCAGATGACTTCACAGATGAATTCTACCAATATTTAAAGAAGAGTTAATATCTATTCTTCTCAAAATATTACAAAAAATAGAAGAGAAAGGAAAATTTCCGAATTCATTTTATGAGCTCAGCATTACCCTGATACCAAAACAGGACAAAGACACTACAAAAAAAGAAAATTATAAACAAATATCTCAAATAAACAGAGATGCAAAAATCTTCAACAAAGTATTAGAAAACTGAATTCTAGTGATCATTTACCACAATCAAGTGGGCCATATCCCAAGGATGGACTCATCCTGAAATCAGTCAATGTGATACATCATGTTAACAAAAGGAAGGATAAAAAACCATTTGGTTTGTCTCAATAGATGCAGAAAAAGCATTTGACAAAATACCCCGTTTATGATAAAAAAAAAAAGAAAAAACAACAAAGTGGGTTTAGAGGGAACATCTCTCAACATAATATAGGCCACTCATATATGAAAAACACACAACTAACTTTGTACTCAATGATGAAAAGCTGAAAACTTTTCCTCTTAGATCAGGAACAAGACAAGAATGTCCACTTTCACCACTTTCATTTATCATAACTCTGGAAGTCCTAGTCACAGTAGTAAGACAATAAAATGGTACAAAACACATCCAAATTGATAAGGGAGAAGTAAAACTTTCACTATTTGCTGATGACATGATACTATATAAAAAACCTTAAGTTCCACCAAAAAAACCTATTAGAACTGAAATGAATTCATTAAAATTTCAGGATTCAAAATCAAACAGAGAGTCTGTTATTTCTTTTTTTTTTAAGATTATTTATTTATTTATTTATTTGAGAAAGAGAGAATGAGATGGAGAGCATGAGAGGGGAGAAGGTCAGAGGGAGAAGCAGACCCCCCCCCCCCGGGAGCTGGGAGCCTGATGCAGGATTCGATCCTGAGACTCTAAGATAATGACCTGAGCTGAAAGCAGTGGCTTAACCAACTGAGTCACGCAGGCTCCCAGAAGATCTGTTATTTCTATAGGTCAATAACAAAGTAAGAAAAAGAGAAATTAAGAAAACAATCTGATTTACAATGGCACCAACAATAAAATACCTAAAAATAAATTTAACCAAGAAGCTAAAAAAACTGTGCTTTGAGGATTAAGATATTGAGGAAAGAAATAAAGACAACACAAACAAGAAAATATATACTATGTTCATGGATTGGAAGAAAATACTATAAAAAATGCCCATTCTTTCCAAAGCAATCTACAGATTCAATGTAATCCCCAAACACCTAGAGAAAAGCATTTTTCACAGAGTAGAATAATCCCAAAATTTATATGGAACCATAAAAGAACCTAAATAATGAAAACAATTTCCTGAAAGAACAAAACTGAAGGTATCACAATCCTAAATTTTAAACTGTACTACAAAGCTATAATAATCCAAACAGGCTGGTACTGGTGCAAATATAGACACATAGATCAATGGAACAGGATTGAGAGCCTGAAAATAAATCCACACTTGTACAGTTAATTAATTACAACAAAGGAGGCAAAAATATACAATGGGGGAAAAGATCATCTTGTTAGTAAACCATGCTGGGAAAAATGGATGGCTACATGCCAAAGAATAAAGCTAGACCACTTTCTTACACCACATGAAAAAATAAACTTAAAATAGACTAAAGACATAAACGTGAGACCTAAAGCCACAAAACTCCTTGAAATAAAGTGTAGGCAATAATCCCTTGGATATCACCCTTATATTTTTCTGGATATGTCTGTTCAGGCAAAGGAAATAAAAGCAAAAATAAACTATTGGGACTACACCAAAATAAAAAGCTGTTTTGCACAGCAAAGGAAACTACCAACAAAACAAAAAGGGAACCTACTGAATGGGAGGAGATATTCACAAATGATATACTCAACAAGGAGTTTATATCCAAAAATATAAAGAGTTGATTCAACTCATCATAAAAAAAATGTCTGCTTAATAAATGGGCAGGGATGCCTCTATAGTTCAGTTGGTTAAGCCTCCAACTCTTGATTTTGACTTAGGTCATGATCTCAGGGTCATGAGATGGAACCCTGTGTTGGGCTCCTCACAGAGCATAAGATACTCTCTCCATCTCCTCTGCCTCTCCCCTACTTCTAAAGAAATGTGGGTGGCAGAGTACCTGAATAGACATTTTTCCAAAGATGATATACAAATATCCAACAGACATATGAAAGGATGCTTTACATCACTCATCCTCAGAGAAATGAAATAAAAGCCACAATGAGATATCACCTCACACCTGTCTGAATGGCTAATATAAAAAAGACAACAGGGGGCGCCTGGGTGGCTCAGTTGATTAAGCGACTGCTTTCGGCTCAGGTCATGATCCTGGAGACCCAGGATCGAGCCCCACATCGGGGTTCCCGCTTGGAGGGAAGCCTGTTTCTCCCTCTCTCAGTCCCTCTGCTTGTGTTCCCTCTCTAGCTGTGTTTCTCTCTGTCAAATAAATAAATAAATAAATAAATACATACATACATACATACATACATACATACAACAAATAGCAAATATTAGTGATGATGTGGAGTAAAGGGAACCCTCATGCACTTGAGGATAGGAATGCAAATTGGTACAACTACTATGGAAAACAGTATAGAGGTTTCTCAAAATGTTACAAATAAAAATACCATTCACCAATAATTCCTCTACTGGGTATTTGTCCAAAAATAAAGCAAACAATAACTTGAAAAGATATATGCATCTCTATGTTTATTGTAGCATCATTTACAATAGCCAAGATGTGGAGGCAACACAACTGTCTACTGATAGATGGGTGGATAAAGAAGATGTGGTGTATATATACAATAGAATATCACTCAGCCATAAAAATTAATGAGACCTTGCCATTCATGACAATATGAATGGACTTAGCAGGTAATATGCTAACTGAAATAAGTCAGAAAAACAAAACCTTATGATTTCATTTATATGTGAAATTAAAAAAAAAAATAAAACAAAACAACCACAGAAAAACAAGACAAAAAACAAAAACCCGAATAGACTCATAAGAATAGAGAACAAACTGGTGGTTGTTGGAAAGGAAGTGGTTGGGGGAATAGGTGAGACAGGTGAAGGGGATTAAGAGGTACAGACTTGTAGTTATACGGTAAATCACAGGGATGAAAGCTACAGCATTAGGAATACAGTTAATATTATAATAATTCATATGGGACAGATGGTGATGATACTTATCATGGTGAGCAATGAATAACATATGAAATTGTCAAATCACTGTTGTACACCTGAAACTAATATAAAATTGTATGTCAACTATACTTCAATAAATTTTAAAATATGTATAGTGTAATTAAATTCAAATATCTACATACTTTCATTAAAACATGAACATAATATTTCAATTAATAAGAAAATATTGTCCAAAATAAGACAGAATATCTGAAAACTCCCCTAATCTCAAGAAGGAAACAATTATCAAGTCAAGGAAGCAGAGAAATCCCCAAGTAAGATGGACTGAAGAAGGTCCACAGCAAAAAGCATAATAATCAAAATGGAAAAATTGGGGCATCTGGGTGGCTTAGCTGGTTAAGTCTCTGCCTTCACCTCAGGTTATGTTCTTTGAAGTCCTGGGATTGAGCTCCACATTGGGCTCCCTCCCTGCCCAGTGGGGGGAGTCTACTTCTCCTTCTCCCTGTGTTTCTCACCCCCCCATCCTCTAATAAATAAAATATTTTTAAAAATTAGAATAAAATTAAAAATTTAAAATAAAGAGAAAATCTCAAAAGCAGACAAGAAAATCAAATAATTATGTACAAGAAAAACTGCATAAAGCCATCAACTGCTTTTTCAGAAGATACTTTGCAGATCAGAAGGCAGTAGCATAATATAGTCAATGTGCCTGAAAGAGAAAAATTCCTTCAACCAAGATTACCCTGCCCAGAAAGTTTATCATTCAGAATCAAGGAGAGATAAGGAGTTTCTCAGATAAATAAGTTAAAGGAATTCATCACCACTAAATGGGCCTTATAAGAAATGTTAACCTACAAAAGGAAAGGCTATAAGCAGAAGAAAATTACGGAAAAAAAAAATTTCACTGGTAAAAGCAAACACACAGTAGAAGTAGTAGATCAGTCTTTTGTAAAACTAATATGAATGTTAAAACACAAAAGTAGTATTACGTGTTACATCTACAAAAATTTGGTAAGGGATACATGAAATAAAAATGAAAATATGATAACCCTCTACATAATCCTCCTATACATAAAATATGATATCCTATACATAAAAGGTAGAGGGGGGCATAAACACGGAGTTCTTTTAGCATGTGTTCAAACATAAGCAACCATTAACTTAATGTAGACTGCTATATACATAGGATGTTACATATGAACCTCATGGTAACCACAAACCAAATATTTATAATAGATACAGAAACACAATACCACAAAGAAAAAGCATTAAAAAAAGTCATCAAACTACAAGGAAAGATAAGAAAGGAATGAGAACAATTACAAAAACAGCCAGAAAACAAATAACAAATGGCAATAAGTACATAGCTATCAATAATTACTTTAAATGTAAATGAACTAAGTGTTCCAATCAAAAGAGCTAAGGTCACTGATTAAAAAAGACCCATTTATATGCTACGTCCAAGAATCAATTCAGACCTAAAGACATATACAGATGGCAATGAAGGGATGGAAAAAGAGATTTCATGCAAATGGAAGCAAAAAAATGCCAGGGTAGCAATACTCACAAAATAGATTTTAAAACAAAGGCTGTAACAAGGGACAAAAAGGGGCACTACATAATAAGGGGATCAACCCAGCAAGAGGATATAACAAGTCTATGCACCCAACATTGGAACATTTCAACAGATAAATGTAACAAACATAAAGGGAGAAATTGATAGTAATACAATAATAGTAGGGACTGTAAGACCCTCACTTACATCAATGTAGAGATCATCCAGACAAAAAATTGGTAAAGAGTATCTTTGAATGACACCTTAGACTTTCCAGATACTTATAGAACTTCCCATCCCAAACAGCAGAGCACACATTCTTTGCAAGTTTCTTTTCAATATTCACATAGAACATTCTCAAGGATAGGTTCCAAGGTAGGCCACAAAACAAGTATCAATAAATGTAAAAAGATTAAAGTCATATTAATCATCTATTCCAACCACAATAGTATGAAACTAGGAACCAATTAAAAGAAAAGAACTGGAAGAAACACAAACATGTCAAGGGTAAACAATATGGTACTCAACAACTAATGAGTTAGTGAAGAAATTAAAGAGGAATTAAAAAAAAACTGAAGACACTGAAAAAGATAAAAATTAAAATTTATAAGAAAAAACTGAAGACAAATGAAAATAGAAACAGTACAGTTTAAAATCTTTGGGACACAGTAATAGTACGAAGAACAAAGTTTATAATTCTGCAGTCCTACCTTAATAAACAAAAATCTCAAGTAAATAATCTAACCTTACACCTAAAGGAACTAGGAAAAGAACAAAGTCAACATTGTTCAAAAGAAGTTATAATATCAGAGCAGAAATAAATGATATAAAGACTTAAAGAAAAAAGACCATAGGAAAGATCAATGAAACTAAGGGCTGGTTCTTTTAAAGATATACAAAACTGATAAATCTTTAGCCAGATTCATCAAGAAAAATTGAAAAGACTCAAAATCAGAAATGAAAGAGAAGTTACAACCAACATGACAGAAATACAAAGGATAATGGGAAACTACTATGAAAAATTGCATGCCAACAAATTAGACAACCTAACAAAAATGGGTACATTTCTGAAAACATACTATCTTCCAAGACAGAATCAGAAGAAATAGGAAGTTTAAGTAGAGTGGTTATTGATAATAAAACTGAGTTGGTTAAAAAAACCAAACAATTGATTTGGTTAAAAACAAAAACAAACCAAAAGAAAAACAAAAAGAAAACAAACCCTCAACAAACAAGAGGTCCAGGCCCAAATGGCTTCATGGGTATGTTCTACTAAACATTTAGAAAGGAATTATTACTTATCCTTTTCAAACTATTCAAAAACTAGAAGAGAAAGGAGTGCTTCCAAATTCATTCTATGAAGCCACAATTACCCTAATACCAAATCTGACAAAAACACTACAAAAAACCTAACCAAACGAAACAACGGTAGGCCAATATCCCTAATGAATATAGATGCAAAAATCTTCAACAAAATATTAGCAAACCAAATTCAACAATTTGCTAAAAGGATCATTCATCATAAGTAGGTGATATTTTTTCCAGGGAGGTAAGGATGGCTCATCAAATCAATCGACATGATACACCACATTAACAAAATGAAGGATAAAAATTGTATGATCAATCTCAAAAAATGCAGGAAGATCTTTCAACAAAATCTGAAATCTTTTCACAATCTTTTAAAACTCTCAACAAAGTTTAACTACAGAGGGAATATACTCAACATAAAGGCCAGATTTATGGTCTACAGCTAACATCATACTCAGTGGTGAAAAGCTGATAACCATGTAATCTCAGGAATAAGGATGCCCACTCCTTTTTTGTTTTTTTTTAAGATTTTATTTTTATTTATTTGACAGAGAGGAGGAGCGGCAGAGGGAGAAAGCAGACTCCTCACTGAGCAGGGAGCCCAACAGAGGCTCGATCCTGGACCGTGAGATCGTGACCTGAGCAGAAGGCAGTCGCTTAACTGACTAAGCCACGCAGGTGCCCAAGAATGCCCACTCTGACTTTTATTCAACAGAGTTGGAAATCAGAGCTAGAACAGTTATGCAAGCAAAAGAACTAAAAGGCCAATCAGAAAACAAGAACTAAAACTGAAGCAGATCCTCTGTCTGCAACCTTCATCACTACTGGCCTGTATCTTTGGTACCAATCAGGTTCCATTTTGCAAGCAATATGCTCTGACTCTGACTAACTTGAACCAGAAAAGTAATCGTAACTCATAACCTCTGATGAGGTAAGAAAATCAAAAAAATGGGTGCCTGGGTGGTTCAGTGGGTTAAGTCTCTGCCTTTGGTTCAGGTCACGGTCCCAGGGTCCTGGGATCGAGGCTGCGTCGGGCTCTATGCTTGGCAGGGAGCCTGCTTCCTCCTCTCTCTCTGCCTGCCTCTCTGCCTACTTGTGATCTCCCTCTGTCAAATAAATAAATAAGATCTTAAAAAAAAAAAAAAGAGAGAAAAGAAAATCAAAAAAAATTTAAAGGGGGCAGAAATCAAGGTAGTCAGGCACCCATAACTATGGAAAAAATTATGTCACAGGGGCACCTGGGTGGCTCAGTTGGTTGGGCGACTGCCTTCGGCTCAGGTCATGATCCTGGAGACCCGGGATTGAGTCCCACATCGGGCTCCATGCTCGGCAGGAAGCCTGCTTCTCCTCTCTCACCCCCCCTGCTTGTGTTCCCTCTCTGGCTGTGTTTCTCTCTGTCAAATAAATAAAAATCTAAAAAAAAATTTATGTCACAGGAACAATATGACAAAGACAGTATGACTGTCGAAGCAGAACACCAGATCGCACTGATGATGCAGTTGCATAGCATTTCATCAAGGAGACCATCCTCACTCCCGCCATGGAAATGTTTAGATCATGGGTCTGTGCTCTTGCTCTCAGAGTCAGGGAACAGAGATGTCTAGACCTTACAGCCTCTCTAGTGGAAAAGAATTCTGGAGCTAATGATTTATCAGAGAGTGGAATATTCCACAAACATAGCTAATTTCAAATACTAGACAACAAAAAACATGCCAGCAAATAACCAAATGGTCCATTCTTTGCCTGCCTAACCTCCATATACATCATTTTTCCTATAGCTATATTTCTAAAAAAAATGCCCTATAGTCTTATGATTTTCAAACTTAACAGAAGTCCAATAATTCCTTCTCTAGACAGAAAAAATGTGTTAGAGTACTGTCTAAGGAAGTGGTTTCCAAAGTGAGGTCACATAAACTAATAGCATTATCATCGCTTAAGTGCAAATCCTCAAGCCAACCCTAGATGAACCGAATCAGAAACTAAGCTGTCTGTGTTTCCCAAATCCCTGACTGCATTCCGGCCATGCGAAAGTTTGAGAACCACTGGTCTAGAGAGATTGATGTTGACACCTGAAGAGAAGACAGGTGTTTTAACGGATTTACAGAATGGGAGGAATTGACTCGAAGTCTCCCAGCTACTGAAACCAGCTGTAAGTCTGATATTTCTGGCTGGTGCTCATTCTTCATCTAGTTATTATGGGTTCATGTCAACGGTCTCATCCTGGGAACAAACTAGAAAGAGACCCACCAGCATTATACTCTGCTTACACTTCATACGCAGTGGGGGGCGAGAGAGAAAATATTTGGTATAGAATATATACCTAATGCAGTAAAGTAGGAGACAGAGGGATTAGAGTTCTTGCTGTTCAAATCTCTTTAAAAGTGTTTGACTGTTTAAGAAAAATAATATCAATGTTGGAATGGGATTTATAATACACATAAAAATAAAATGTTTAAAAATAGTAATAAAAAGTCCAATCTATATGTGTCCTCTAATAAATGTACTTTAGTATAAGGATAAATTGGTTAAGAGTGAAAGAATGAAAAAAAGATAACTTGATAATACTAAGCCAAAAAACATCAAGTTTGACTTCTACTATATCACACAAAGTATGTTGCAGAACAAAAAATTTAAGAGATAGGTAGATTATTTGAGCGTAGATATTATATTTGGGCACATCATAAATTTGAAACTTATTTTCCTTTTATTGCCTTTTTGGACATTTCAATAAAATTTTTTTCCTAATTATTTTATTGTGGCAAATAGGTTATTTGAGAAGGATAAAATGGTCAATTCACCAAGAGTGTATAATGATCCTAAACATTTTCATACCTACTAACAGACCTTCACAATTCATGAGGCAAATATGAATAGAACTGCAAGAGGAAATAAACCCACAGCTGTAGTAGGAGATTTTGATACTCTTCTCTCAACATTTGACAAAACGAATAGATATGAAATCAACAGATAGAGAAGATGGTGACTATACTGAACTGTGGTGAGTATTATGTATTGAAGTGTCAAATTTCTATGTTGTGCACCTGAAGCCAGTCACACTGTGTATCAACTGTACTTTAAAAACATATACAGAAGGTGAAGTGACAGAATCACCCAACTTGAACTCATTAACATTTATAAAACACAGCACCCAATAATAGAAGATTATGCATTCTTTTCAACTGCCCATATATTCTAGACCATAACACAAATCTAAACAACTTTGAAATGACGAAAATCCACACAGTATGTTTTCTGGGCATAATGGAATTAAATTAGAAATCCATAACAAAGATTTGGGAAAACCTCCAATTATTTGGAAGCTAAGTGACATATAATTCAAAAAAGAAATGTAAAGGAAAATAGGAAAGTGTTTTAAGCTCAATTAAAATAAAAACATAGCATATCAAAACCTGTAGGATTTAATAGCACTTAGGAAATACATGCCTAGCACTAACAGTCTCTGCGATTAAGAAAAAGGTCTCAAATTAGTGACTTCAGATTTAAGAATAAAAACAAAATTAAACCCAAAATAAGGAGAAGCACAGAAATAATGAGCAGACACCAATGATATACAGAAAACTGAGAAAATAAAAAAATGCCAAAACCTATGGATCCCAGAGAAGATCAATAAACTTGATAAACTCGAAAACATCACCATTGACTATACAGATATTAAATGAAAATAGTAAGAAAATATTACGAACAACTTTCTGCCAATAAATCAGGCAATTTAGATGATACAGGAAAGAGCCAGGAACACTCATGTAATTGAACAAGTTGCATTTAGAACTCCTTTCAGTGAAGGAAAATATACCAAGCAGAACCCTGAGGGGGTATGAGGAATAGAGTGTTAGAGAGAACCTACTAGAGGATTTGAGCTTTGGCTGATGGATTTGAAGGAGAATCTAAGGAAAAAGAGGACTTCTCTACCTGGATACTGACAACAAGCAGAAACACGGGCTTCATCCATTTTATTCTTAGGTTGGACTCAAACCGAAAACAATATTTACATTAACAAGTAAATGGATGGACTATGTTGCATCTGTTCAATCAAATAGCTTTCAGCAATAAAATTATATACATAACATAGATGAATCTCAAAATAAATGTTACGTGAAAGCAACTAGGCAAAAACAACTACATAGTGTATGAAGCATGTATACACAATTCTAGAAAATGCGAGCTCATCTCTAGTGACAAAAGGTAGATCAGTGGTTGCATAGAAAGGAGCAACCTGAAGGGTCAGGGGAAGGAGATTAATGGGGTGGAGGGGCACCTGGGTGGCTCAGTCTTTAAGCATTTGCCTTCAGCTCAGGTCATGATCCCAGAGTCCTGGGTTCAAGCTCCACATCGGGCTCCCTGCTCGGCGGGAAGCCTGCTTCTCCCTCTCTCACTCCCCCTGCTTGTGTTCCCTCTCTGTGTTTCACTCTGTCAAATAAATAAATAAAATCTTTTTTAAAAAGTGGGAGGTGGAAACTTTCTGCTATGGTTGTTCATTATCTCGATTGTGATGGTGGTTTTAGCGTGTATACATAGTTCAAAACTCACCAAACTGGGCAGTCTATACATCAATTATATCTCAAGAGATGGTTCAAAAAAAAAAAAAAAAAAAAAAGACAGAGTCATTGTTTTCCTAAGTTTCAGACACAGTCACTTGCATCAGAAACAACATTCAACCCATGTTCTTTCTTCCTCAGTAGACATTAGAAGTTGTATCTCAGCATACACATTGTTTTTAATGAACTGCATTTGAAAGTAACCTGAAAGATTAATTGGAAGCCAAAACTTATACACAAGTCTCTATTTCTCCATATGTATCCTAGGTAAAACAGCATTTTCTCCCTTTCAAATGCTGGTGATATTATGACTCACTACTGTGTTAACAATTATTACATTTATATATAATAAATTACAGGCTTGAATTTACAGAAGCCAAGTAGAAAATTTTAGAGGACATTTTTGTTGTTTAGACCAACGATTTTTTTTTTCCTGCTTCTCTACCCAGAATTCTTGATTCCTACTCAGTACAAGATACCCAGAAAATTCTTATCTGCCCTAAATACAAGAACCACTTCATCAATTACGTGCTCTCTGAGCATGGGTTTATGGGCCCCATCCAGACTGAGAAGCCTTTAATTTGCTTTACTCAAAAGGTAGACTTCATTTTTACAGAAAAACATTTTTAATGACCAGAAAATGCACCATGCAGGTTTAAGAATCAGTGAGAGCCTGGTGGTGGGCATTAAGGAGGGCACGAACTGCGTGGAGCACTAGGTATGGGGCATAAACAATGAATCTTGGAACACTGAAAAAATAAAACAAATTATTATTAAAAAAAAAGAATCAGTAAGCACAAAACTGAGTTTTTAAAAAGATTTAAAAACAAGTGTATATTACTTTTTATTCTTTGCTACCACTCCCTTGTTTTATTGAGATGTAATTGACCGACATCCATCACTGGGTAAGTTTAAGGTTTAGAGCACGATGCTTTGACTTACAGGTCTCACAGAGTGATTATGCAGTAAGTTTACCTAGCAACCATCACTCAACTAGACACAATAAAAAGCAAAAAGAAAGTAAAAAGTTTTTCTTTGGAAAGAGAACTCTCAGAACCTGCTCTCTTTGCTTCCCTATATATCACACTGTGGTGTTAACTGTAGTCAACGCTCCTGGTGTTTTTCTTATAACTGGAAGTTTATACATTTTGATCACTTTCCTTCAATTCCTCCTCCTTCTACCCCTGCCTCTGGTAATCCCCAGGACTCATCTCTTTTTCCAGAAGTTTAGTTTTTAGATTCCACATATAAGTGAGATCACACAATAGTTGCTTTTCTCTGACTTATTTTATTCAACAAAATGCCCTCAAGGTCCATCCATGTCACCCTGAAGATTAAAGCCCTGTCCAGAGATTTTAATTTCACAAAAACCTGGATCAGATCGATTAAATTAAGAGCTCCCCGGGTGAATATGCAGGTAGGTTATCGACTTGCGGTTCACAGCCCTGTTACTCAAAGTTTGGTCAAAGATCAGCAGCCTCAGTATCATGTGGGAACCTTCCCAGGCTTCATTCTCGAATGAAGTCATTGTCGAATTTATTCATTTTGAGAAAATACTCATGTCAACTGAAAAAAAAAAAGCCAACCTCAAAATAATTTAGTAAATGCCTCATTTGCCGTACTCAGGACGATACCCTTGGAGACAGTATTTCAGATTGCTCTGAAGAACGGCTCCAAAATGTGGGTTTCCAGGGGATTATATGCAAAGAGGGGGAAGGGATCTACTGCTTCAAGCAGTTCTCCAAACACCTGTGCAGGAGGTGTAATTAGCCTGGTTGTAAATCAGGTTTACAGATTTCCAGAGAAACAAGAAAGACCCTTAGGTAATCTTAATATATAATGTTCCTATCTTATCTGATTTTCTAGAATTACTGCCTGCAGGTCTCTAACTGGTTTTCCAGTTCTTGGGTTTGTTATCTCCTTGAGGTGATCTGGGATCGTCCTAGAAAGCTAACACCAGTCACGTACTGCAGGTTTAGCGCACACCCAGCTGACCTAAGTGTACTTTAATTTGGAGAAGCGTTGGTCTAGAAAACATGCAAACTCCAATGGGACTCACGTTCTTAAAATAAGTTATCTTGAGTACAAGTCCTTCAAAATGAGTTTTTTGACAGACCTTAAATTTTTATAACTTTTATAATCAGCCTTCATTTTTCACAGATAAAACCCTCACCCTTTTTGGTTTGTAGTTTAAATTTTAATCAGATTATCTGACACACATTTAACAGATTAAACGACTAAAATTTATCTGATACCATTTCACAGATTAAACTATTAAAATATATTACCACAAATGAAGTTCCTTGTGGCAAATACTTACAAACTAATTTTAAGAAAGGGAAAAAGCCCTCTCTAAAGTTGCATCATATTCGAGAATTCCAGAAAGCAGAAAATGGCTCTTGCAAAAATCACTTAACTGCATTACTTTTTATAAGAGCCTGTAATGGGAGAAAATTTCCACAAGGTGGCAGTAGAACATCAATTCCAGTCTCTGATATTAAAGAGCTAAGGGGCCTTTCTGAATTCATTCTATTGTATGGAAAATACAGTAGAATTTGAATACCTACTCATTTAAATTGCATGAATTACTTATGGTCTGATATAATTTCAGTTGCTTTATTAGTTTTCATTTTCTTATTTTTAAGGGAAGTAATACCATGTATATTGACCAATTTGACCTGTGAAGGTGGTTTTATTCTATTTTCAGAGGTAGGTCTTCTAAAAAAATACACCCAACTTTTCTAACTGATGAATATTAAGTTTTTGTTTTATTAAAAAGTAATGGATCTGCACAAATACGCACAACTGCTTTTTTCGAAGGGTACACAAACAATTCAAAGGTAGGACAGCCTTTCCAACAAATGGTGTTGAAGCCACTGGATCTCCACGGGCACAGAAATGAACTTGGACCTAAATTCACAAAAATTAACTCCTATCATAAAAGTAAAACAGACACACAATTCAAACTATAGAACTTTTAGAAATGGGAGAAAAACCCTTGGGACTTAGGTTAGGTAAAGAGTTTTTAGGCTTGACATCAAAAGTACAATCCACAGAAAAGTTCTATAAAACTGACTTCCTCAAAATTAGAACCTATCCCTGGGAAAGATTCTGTGCCTGAAAAGACAAATGACATACTGCAAGAAATCACTTGCCTATTACCTATCTGAAAAAAGGACTTGCATCTGCAAGACTTCTGAGGTTTTAAAAACCTATCCAGTTAGAAAATAGGCAGCAGACATGAATAGACAGTTCACTGAGAATGTTATACAGATGGTAAAAAAGGAAAATATGTTCAGTATATTTAGCTCATGGGTAAATGCACTTGAAGAAGCCACAATGAAAGTCACTGTTTTTTCAGAATGGCTAAAATAAAGTGTCAACATCAAATACTGGCAAGAAAGCAAAGGAACGGAATCACACATTACTGATGGGAATGAACAACGGTAGAGTCACTCTGGAAAAAAGCATGACAGTTGCTTACAAAACTACATGGTAACCATAGGAGCCATCAACGGAGCTCTTGGGCAGTTATCCCAGAGATATGAAATAGGCTTATGTTCACACAGTAACATACACATGAATGTGTATGGCTTGTATTCATATTAGCCTTAAGCTGCAAACAACCAAATGTCCTTTAGCAGTTGAACGGTTAAACTATGGTACATCTATACCATGAAATAAAACTCAACAATAAACAACCTATAGAAATAAAGTATGAATACCTGCAAAAACCTGAATGACCCCAAGGGAATGAGGTTGATTTTTAAAAGTCGGTCTCGAAAGGTTTTGAAACACATGATCCCATCTATTAAGTTCTTGAAATCACAAAATTGTAGAGATGGAGAACACATGGTAGTTGGTAGGGGTTAAGGACAGGAAGAAGGCGGGAGTTGGCTGGGGCTCTGTAGGATAGGACAAGGGATCCTGGGGTAGCGTGTTCTGTGACGTGATTGTGCTGGTGGTTACAGGAATCTACACATACAATAAGAAAACTCACAAATGAGTAAATAAAAAATTCGTGAAATCCGAGTAGGTCCTGTGAATTGCATCAATGTCAATTTCCACACTGTGATAATGTACCATAGTCATGAAAGATGCTGCCGCTGGGGGAGATGGGCAGAGGTCATAAGGAGACTCTGTGTATCGGCTTACAGCTGTGTGTGAGTCTACCACTACCTCAAAGTCAAAAATGAAAGAACACCACAAATGCCTGCTTCTAGCATACAAAACAGTCACAGAACATAAAATTACATACAGTTCAATCATTAAACTCTTTGCCCAATCTAGTTATTTCTTAATGTTTCTACCCATTTGCTTGAGGACATATGTATGGTTGTGTGTGTTTACAAAATGGCGTCATTACATAAGTAAAATACTTTGAAAAACTTTAGCATATAGTTACCTCTATGTAAGTTTGTAATCCCTCATTTGTAACGGCTGTGTAGTATTTCAATTTAGGGTTATTGGCGGATGGCCGGGTTTGGGTTTTGTTAATTTACGTGCTCATTTTCTATTAAAAAGTGTTGTAGTGCATGAAAACACAAACACAAGGAAGCTCTTCTGTATCTGTCAAATAACGCTGAATTAAAACTACATCTTTAAATCATGTACACATTTACCACTTTAATCTATAGGGCTTCTAGGCAAGATGTTAGCAGCGGCATCGTTGTAACATCTGAATCTGCCACCAGCACTGCCTGAGCGAGAGGGACAACAAGACAGCATCTATGAGAAAACAACATATGGGGTGTCCCAGGAACCCCAGATTGAGCAAGTGAAACTAAACTGCCGACCCCCATGGGAAATCACCAAGTGTCCTGGAGGACATCCAGGAAAGGCAAGAGGGTTTTCAAAGGCTCTGAGAGTTGGAAAACTTAGAAACCCAACCAAGAACAGATAGGCACCCCCGAATTTGGAGATTCCTACTTGGCAGAGAGAGCTCAGTAGCGTAATGTAAGAGGCCAGGAGAGGGTCCCTGGTCCAGTCCAGGAGACTGTGAGGATGGTGAAAGCGAGTGGCCTGCACCCTGTGAACCCACCATACCAACCATCTCCAGGACAAAGCCTTGGCCCCAGGGAGAAAATTCAGGAAATCAATCATAATTTGAGCCAGACAAGGACACGGAGGCCCAAGAAAAAGATTAAACATGGAGGAGGTAGAGAAGTTAGGCCTCAGCAAGTCCAGTACAAATAATTTCCTTACCTTCTAGTTCCTGAAATACCAGATGCTGTGCATGGAAATTAGGAAGTCTTGGTTCAGTGGGTTGTGAGCTTCGAGTCCCTTTCATGAATCCAGCCAGTCTCTACTCTACTCAAATCCATCGCGATGCAGATGAACGCTCAGCAAAGGGCATCTAATATTTTGTTGGGAAAGAAATGCTAAGAGAGCTTTCTCAAAGTCCTATCTGCTATCTGCGAGCTGGAACCTTGATCTGAAACATCCGTAGTTCTCGCTTCTGCTCAGCTTTTTATGAGGGGTGGGCTTCCCTCCCCCAGGAAGAGCTGTAAACGCCACCTGTTCCCAATCAACTATTCAGTTCTGCTATCTTGGAGTTCGTGCTCAGTGTGACCTCCCCTCTCTCCAGAAGAAACAGATTTCTTCTCACTCTTCGCTCTCTCCCTTCCTTCTGTTCCACAAGCATATATATTTTTGTATGCTTTCTCCAGCATTTAAAATAAAAAAACCTTCCTCTTTAAGTGTGGTGGTGGTGAGCAGAGAGTATATTTAACTTCCAAGACAAAAGCATATGCAGGATGAAATGGACAGAAAGGAATTTGATTAGTAGGTGCTCTGATAATGGAGAAATGACAAGACTAAGAAGAACGGGAGAACAGGAGGAAGAAAAGCATTGCACAGAATGAGCTTCCGGACCACCTCCTCTATGCTGTGTGGGGTCACAGGCACTTGTGTGTCGAAGTGTAGGCTGTAGGCAAGTTCAGTACTGCCAAGGGAAACACCTAATGTTCGTATTATTATATCAAAGTGGAAGATAAAGAAGAGCACAGAGAGCGGAAGCTAATGTTGTCTTAGTTTGCAGAAGATGACCTCTGTCTAAAGAAAAAGAGGACTGAAGCAAATCACATTAGGAAGCCATCAGAATAAAATCCAAACTCCCTGAATATCTTCATACCAGAACAAAAACAACAAATATAAGCAAAATAGGGCCAGACATATAGGGACATAGAACATATAGTAGAAAATAACCAGAATAAAACCACACAAAATTCTCATCAATAAAAGTAAATGGACTTATATTATAAAAGAAACAGATGCTGTCGTCGAGTTAAGTCACAACACAAAACTCAGCTCTGTGCTGAATGTAAGACATGTTTCAGAAAGGTTAAAAGTAAAAAGAGGGAAGGAAAAGAAAAGGATGAGTGATAAAAGGATTTCTTTATGGAGTGGAGGCAGAGAGGGAACACGTGATCCACGAGTGCAGGTGTTTACACTGCTAGTGTGAGTTTATTCAACCATGAAAAGAAACCACTTTTTAAAAGATTTCTTTGTTTTGGCGGGGGAGAGGGGGGGAGTTGGCCAAGAGGACAGAGTGAGAGGGAGAAAGAATCTCAAGCAGAATCTGAGGTGAGCGTGGACGAGGGTTCGATCTCACGACCTGGAGATGAAACCAAGAGGTGGATGCTCAACCCACTACACCAACCAGGCACCCCAAGAATCCATTTCTATAGTATTAGAAGGGTTAACAGGCGGGCGCCTGGCTGGCTCAGTTGGTTAAGCGACTGCCTTCGGCTCAGGTCATGATCCCGGAGACCTGGGATGGAGTCCCACGTCGGGCTCCCTGCTCGGCGGGAAGCCTGCTTCTCCCTCTCTCACTCCCCCTGCTTGTGTTCCCTCTCTGGCTGTGTTTCTCTCCGTCAAATAAATAAAATCTTAAAAAAAAAAAAAAAAAAAAAAGAAGGGTTAACAGGGAGCCAAAGAAGAAAATAATACTATCTCTTTTAAGGGCTGAGAGGAAAGAGTCATTGTCGGGTAGCGATCACATCCCCAGAAGGCAAGCTGTTTCCAGGTAAATTGCTTGTGCCCACCTCCTGAAATCATGCGGGTCCCCCAATAGGCTCGCTGTTCGCAGATCTGCCATCAGCTGTGCTTTTGCTGTCTACACCGTCTGAAAAATGACACTTAGGGTTGTCTTCATATGATCATACCGATGGCCACATTTTTCTCTTTGGAGGAGCTATGATATTGCAATTATATTTTGGATAATTGTCTGTGTAGAGAAATAACCGATCCAGAATGTGGGTGAGAGATAGACCTTGATCCATATGGAGTGACCCTCGGTAGAGACCCAGACACTGGGTTTCTTCGCAATTACTGCAGCCTCTTGATCAGGTTGGAAGACATTACCTTCCATTTCTTTGGGCTACGAGCCTACATACATTTAATGTGAAAAAGCCTGAAAAGTTATTGATGTCTTAAAAATTTAATTTACGTTGTGGCTCTTTTATCGGTATAAAATTAATGCACAACTGTATTAAAGAAATTAATTTAGGATAATTTCCCCCTTTCTTCTAATGAGATGAAATTCAGAGATCTGTGTCGATCTTGCTTCAGTTAGCAGGCCACAGTTTCCCCGAGTAATATTTAGATATATCACCTTATTTATTGATCAGGGTGGGTAAAAGTAAGACAGAATCAGGCTGATGGAGACGAGAGGAGAAACTCCAGAAGCACAACATGGATCTAAAGGCTGTTCTTACTATCAATACCTTCAGCATTATAAGACTGCGCCAAGGCAATAATTACAGTTTTTATAAAATTTGGTACAAAAATAGTTGAAATGTGTGTGCATTGCTTTTGAAATTTTTTCTTGTTAGTATAATGAGTATTGAATAGAAGAAACAGACTCTAAGGAAGTTTTTGTAAGGTATATAGAATAGCCACATAATGAACACCTGTGTCTCCACTCAGATGGTTTTAGGAAGCAGACCTTTATAATGATTATAGAAACCACCTTTTGTGACTTTCACTGATTACATCTTCTTTCACACTCTTAACCTTGACCGTTATGAGTTCTTTGTGCTTTATTTTTTAATATGTTAATATAATTCTGCTCATTTTGCAAGTTTTTGAATGTTATTCATACAGAATATTTTTTTTTGTAATTTCCTTTTTGAGTAAAATTGTTCTCCTGAAATTCTGTGTTGCTGTTTCTGTATATTTTATTCATATTTTCTAGCTGTATAGTATTGCAACTCATGAGCATAATAAATTATTATCCCATCATAACCAGAAGTGGAAGTCTCCCTTTGTTTACCTTTAATAAGTTGTGTTATTATTATAAGTATTTTTCATTCAAAATAGATTTTCTACTACTTTTATTATTTGGACTCTTGTTTTTGTATTTTAAAAATTAACTAGTTTTTGGATTGCTAGAAAGAGTGAAAATATATGAGATTGCTTATTTGGGGCAAACATTCTTGAGGAAATATTAAATTAAAATCCACCATTGGGAGGTGGAAAATTGTGTTTGTTTAACAATGGCTTGTTTGGATATTTTTATAAATAAATGTATAGTTACGTGTTTTTTAAGAAGCATGGGGAGAAAGGGGACTTTTTTTTACTATGTAGAACTTCACTGTTTTTTTTTTCTTAAGATTTTATTTACTTATTTGAGAGGCAGATAGTGCACAAGAAAGGGGAATTGCAGAGAGAGAGGGAGAAGCAGGCTTCCCAACTGAGTAGGGAGCCCAATGTGGGGCTCGATCCCAAGGCACTGGGATCATGGCCTGAGCCAAAGGCAGACGCTTAACCAACTGAGCTACCCGTGTGCCCCCATGACCCCCGCTGTTTTCTTCATGGACCTCTGTCTTGAATGTGCTACTGTATATGGGTCATGTTTTTTTTGCCACCATGACATACACATTATCTCTTAAGGCTGCCCTCTTTTTAAATTTTTTAAATATACAGTATTTTTTTAGGGCATTTAAAAAAAGATTTTATTTGCTAATTTGAGAGACGGAGACAGAATGTGTGTTCCTGAGTTTCAGGGAGGGCAGAGTGAGAAGGAGACTCCCTGTTAAGCAGGGAGCTGCAGGTGGGGCTTCATCCCAGGACCCTGGGATCACAAACTGAATCAAAGATGCCCCAGGGCAGCTTTAAGGACACAGCAAAACTGAGTGGAAGTAAGGGGACTCCTATCCATCCCTGTCCTCGCACACGCATTGCCTCCCCCATTAGTTAACCCCTGCCCCAGAGAGGTACATTTGTTATGATCAAGGAACTACACTGATATATTGCTGTAGCACCCACAATCCGTAGCTTACAGTAGGGGTCACTCTCGGTGGTGTACCTTCTATGGGTTTGGGCAAATGTAAAATGACATATATCCACAAGAGTTCCACTGTCCTAAAACTCAGCTGTACTCCACCTGTCCGTGCCCTGCCCCCCCTCCCCCCAGCAACCTCTGATCTTTTGACTGTCTCCACAGTTTAGCCCTTCCGTGTCATCTATGGGCATCAGACACTATGCAGCCTTTTCACATTGGCTTCTTCCACTTAACACTATGTAACTTAGGGTTCCTCCAAGTTTTCCCATGGTTTGATAGTTCCTTTTCTTTTTTGCACCGAATAATATTCTGTTGCCCGGATGACCTTTAGTTTATTTCTCTATTTTAGAGCTTATTACATCCCTGTTTCAACAATTATGAATAAAACATATAGATGTTCTCGTGAGCTTAAATTTTCTACTCCTCTAGGTAAATAACAAGAGTGAGATCGCTGAATTATATGCTAAAAGTTTTGTAAGAAACTGCCACGCTGTCTTCCTAAGTGGGTGTACCCTTTGGTCCTTTCACCAACCACCAATGAGAGTTCCTGTTGCCCCACATCCTTGCCACCTGCTTGTGTTGTCACCTCTCCCTATTTTCCATGTCGGTTACTACTTGTTATTATTAATTATTAAAATAAATAGATTAAATTATACAGCACGATAATCTGAGTAAAAAGAAATTAATCAGGAAATCCCAGTTGTGTTTACCTAAAGAGAAGACAAGTGCTGGGACCACGCCACCACCGTTTGCTGCCCCCTGCCGGCTGTCGCAGGCACCCCAGGACGGTTAAGGCACCGGCAGAGCCCCATGAGGAGCCAGGGATTACAATCACAATGGTCCCCCTAATCCCTCCCTGTTTCAGGTTTCCTGGTCCCGGGTTCCCAGGAGTCAGTCTCCCCTCTTGCTGTAAAGGGCAGTGGCCGACTGACCTCTGTTCTGACACTCCAACCACCTCAATCCCGGGCCAGTGTCCTAAGGCCAGCATCCTTGGCACCATCAGGCGCTTCTGCACAAACGATCTAGGGGTCCTGAGAGCCGCTCATTTAACATCCAAGAAAATTACCGTACCCCCAACTCCCATTGATGCCCTTCCGATTCCCGGGGCCCTGGCCACACAGAACCTACAATCCTTACAAGCCCAGCGCGGAATCTGCCCCACTGGAAGGACAGCAGTGCCTCCCCCTCTGAAGGTTTCTAGCAGCTTGGTATCCGGGACCTTGCCAGGCCCAAGTGCCCCTTCCCCGGGGCTGCACACACAGGAGGTCAACGTCCTCAGCCTACCCTATTCCTGATGGCCCTGCAAACTCCAAGTCGCACGGCCACCACATCCCCAGGGACACACGCGCATTTCTCAACTAAAGCTAATGTCCTTGGAAGAAGACTGCTCCAGCTTGGAAACCTGCACACAAAATATGGGCTGCCTTCCAGCGCTGGAACTCTGGCGGCCAGGACCCCAGACCCAGGGAGCTTGCCCCCTGGACTCAAAATGTTGGTCACAAAACTGTGACCTTGAGCCCAGGCAGCATCATGGGGGCTGCTAGTCTGCAGACCTGCAGGGTCGGTCGGGTCTGGGGGCCCCCTCTGCTCCTGCCCTCATCTTGGATGGAGCCACTCCAGGCCCATTGGGGTTCACCTGCACGGCTCCTGTTGGATCCAGGTGCCTGAAGGCTTTACTTAGCACTTTTAATTCAATATTGTTCCTTAACTCCCCTTAACATTTTTATAGCATTCTATAGCATTTGTTTGTTTGTTTTAAAGATTTATTTATTCATTTGAGAGCGAGGGAACACATAAGCAGGAGGGGCAGAGGTAGAAGGAGACAGAATGACAAGCGGACCCTGCCCCAGTGCAGGGCCAGGTGGGGCTCGATCTCAGGATGGGAGAACAGGACCCCAGCCTAAACCAACAGTGAGGAGCCCAACTGTGCCAGTCAGGCACCCCCAGAAGCATTTGTTTTTTAAAGCAAAATTCATATTGCTGTTGCTCAGAAACAAGAACACTGGGCATTTTAAAAGGTAATACATGATAACTAGGTGTCTAAATTAAATAAAACAGACAAAAAGACAATAAATACAAATTATAAATCTAAACATTTTACAAAAAACAGAGTACCATGAACTCATGAATAGGGAGACCAGAATAGTTTATAGTAACACAGTCAGAAATAACAAATTTATTTCACTTTTCATATTCTAGAGAGACTATTTCCTTCTTCATTAAAAAAAAAAAAATCTACGGGGCTCCTGGGTGGCTCAGGCAGTTAAACATCTGCCTTTGACTCAGGTCCCGATCCCAGGGTCCTGGGATGGAGCCCCGCCTCCAGGTCCCTGCTCAGTGGGGAGCCTGCTTCTCCCTCTCCCTCTGCTCCTCTCTCCCCACCCCCACATGCACAATCTCTCTCTCTGACAAATAGGTCTTAAAAAAATCTAACGTAGAAATATGCTCAAATTCTAACAAAAGGAGGACAAGATAGAAACTGTCCTGTAGCCCATTTCCAGGCTCTGTCATTCTAGACAGAATTTGCCACTTTTTCTTTTCCATACCTGGTCCCATGAGGTAATTTATGGCAATACATTATTGAGTTATAGGTCTTGTTCTATATGGGAGAGAAATTAGGCCACAATTTTTTCCAATTAACTCTTCTCTTATCAGTTAGAATTTCTGATATAGCCACCTAGTTAAAAACGTCATGACTTACATTGTTCATATGGAGTCAGATTAGATCTTCTCAAACTGTTTCCTGCCTGAGATGCACTGTAGTTACTGATGGCTCCAGTCTCCCGAGGGAGGATTCTCACATCTTCCACCTATTGATTCAGTAAGAAAAAAATATAAGTGGGGGATTTTCCTGCCCCCCTAATTCAGGTGATTTTAGTCTTCCTGGGAACTGAGAGTAGGACTCTGCAGGGAGGAGAGATTGGGAACAGTGGGCTGGAGGAGGGGGTCGGGGAGGACAAGGAGGGCCGCCTGAATACATAAACACTCCATGGGCCCCCTGGCCTTTTGGTATTTACCCTTCTGGCTCTACTTCATTCCAGTTACTATCTTCCTTTGTTCATCTAGACTCCTTTTTCAGCATCCTCATTAATCGTGATTCTCTAAGTGTGCTTTGCATGCCTCCCACAATGAGCTCCATATCCCTACGGCTTCCACTATAATTCTCTAACCCAAATTTCCCAATAGAAGATATCCTCCATGTTCCAAATTGGTATTTCTATGTTTCTAGTGGCCAATGAAATGTATTATGGACTGTTCACTCCCAATTTATTTTATAATGTCCTCAATATCTTCACTTTGGGTCCACCTTCAATCGTCTTCTAAATCTGTTTCTTTTTTGAAAATCATTTGCAATAAATTTAAATCCTAACTCTCTTTTTCAAGTATTTATTTATTTATTTATTTATTTATTTATTTATTTATTTATTTATTTATAGAGATTTTATTTATTTGACAGAGAGAAACACAGCCAGGGAGGGAACACAAGCAGGGGGAGTGAGAGGGAGAAGCAGGCTTCCCGCCGAGCAGGGAACCCGATGCGGGGCTCGATCCCGGGTCTCCAGGACCATGACCTGAGCCGAAAGCAGTCGCTTAACCAGCTGAGCCACCCAGGCGCCCCTCATGCCTATCTTCTGCATCATCACATTTGACCAGGGACAAATCAGGACTCAGAAAGAAATCTGAGAAACCTGTACTCTTTGTACAATCTTGAACAAGATGAATAGATGATATCTGATTGTCTTCAGGTTCTTTCTAATGTAACAAAAAAACCCCACCATTTTATGTTAAGTATGGTAGTCATGTAAAGGTTCATATTTGAAATTTGTCTACTTAATTATAAGGAAAATCACAATCAGTAATATAATGCATTGAATATATGCAGTGGTTCTCATCTTAATTTCCCAACTACAAATAGGTTTTTTTTTTTAAAAATCAGTGTTTTAATGATGTTTAATGTCTAATATAAATAGGAAAGACATCTTTTTCTCCTCAGATTTGTGTCACATGAAAAATTTTTTACTTACTTTTTCTGAACTAAATCCTACTTATCCAGCAGGCCCAAGTTTAATATTCATTTTTTGAGTGTAATTTAATCATAAGTCCAGTATTTTCATTGTAATTCCCATCATAAGAAGTAATATTTTCTATTAGTGTCATGTAATACTCTGTAAATTACAAGACAGTAAGGGTAGTTCTGGGATAATATGGTTGTAAATTTAGAAAAAAATGGAATATTAACTCCTATCTCATGGCATAGATTTCTTTTCTCATTATTGCAGCTATCATTGTAAAGAAGAATAATTTAAAAAAATAAAGGTCTCAGAAAAACTTGGGAGTATATAATTTCAGAGAAAGTTTTCCCTATGACATAAAGGTTACTAACCATAAAGAAAAATGAATTGAAACGCATGAAAATTAATAGCATCTGTGTGTTGAGACACCATGAAAAATGAAAGGCAACCATGGGAGAACATATCTGACATACCTTCATCCACAAAGGACTCTCCAGAGAAAAAAGAGAAAACTCCAAAAGTCAGTAAGAAAAACACAAGTCAATGTGTCTGAAAAATGGGGAGAGGGATGATGGGAACAAGCCATTCACCAAACCAGAAAACCCAAGTGGCCGATAACCTTATGAAAAAGTGTTTCACTGCATCTGGCCTCAGGCAAATGCAAATTAAAACCACGATGTCAACCACAAAATGACAAAAATATCAAAACAGGGAATGGCAAGTGTTTGCAAGAAAAAACGGAGGAAACAACACAAGCATCTGTTACTGAGAAGTGTGTAAATTGGCATAGTCACTTGGGCAAGCTCCTTGTTAAGCGTAACATGTGTTATGACCCAATCATTCACTCCCAGGTACACGCCCAACAGCGATGCATACATACAATTCAAAAGGACGTACAGTATGTATGCTTACCCAAGTTGGAAGTGAATACAGTCTTCAGTAATAGAATGAATAAATGATGGTATACTCATATAATGGAATACTATGAAACAAAATAATAAAAACAATTGCTATGTGCCATAAGGCAGATTAAACTCACCGACAAAATTTTGGAGAAATGAAATCACATACAGAAGAGCACGTGCTGTGTGACTACATTTACATAAATTTAAAAATATGATAATTAGCATCAAGTTATATTAATCACCGGAATGTGGTTACGTCTATGAAAGAAGGGGTTAGAGTTGGGTCAGGGCAGGCTATACTGGGGACTGGATGTGGGAGCATCTTTACTTTGTGTTATGAAATACAACTTTCTTTCTTTGACAATGCTTTTATCATGGCTCATAAACTTGGGAGACCTCTGGGCAGGAATGTATATTCTTGGGTCAGAAATGGGGAACCATTTATCTTTACTTGCTTCCAAATATTTCTTCAAATATGGTTCCCTGCCTTATGGATTTTAAGGATCTCTGAGGGCATTATTCCCCCCCATATGATACATTAAGAAAAAAAAAGAAAGGGACACTGAATTACACTCAGTAAAAACCATTTTCTAAGATTTGGGAAGTCAGCTCAATGAATCTCTTCTAGTTGTTTAGTTCCTCTGTTATACCTATTTATTTTCACTATTAAATACGAAGTTTTCAAGCTGATTTCATAAGCATGCTTCTTTTCAAGGGATATAATCTTTAGGTGTTACTTATAGTATTAGCTGGTTTGTGATTTGCTTTTCAGCATGACTTTATTGATTTATGGAAACATTAAATTGTAAACTTAAAGTTGGTAAGTGATGTTGTGTGTAAATTATGCATCAAAAAAGCTAACAAAAAGCATGCTACTACACTAAAAATGTATAAGAACATAAAAATAAGGATACAGAGGGAATAAAAGAATGAAGACACAGAAAAAATGCAAGAACGGATAGCAGGTGCATTAGTATTTTGAGGACTTGAACCAGATTCTGTGCTTCTGCAGTTTTCAAGTTGGTAAAATAAATTTTATAAAAAGGAGGGTGCTGTGTAGAGAAGCGTGTTCGCAGAAGCGAACAGCAATATTGCAACTTTTTCAGGAGCTGTGCAGAAGAAACCCCTACCTGCTACCATCAGCCGCAGAGTCGATAAAGACTTGTGAGAAACGTCTGGATAGTTTTGGTTGAGTCTGCAGTTTTCTTTTTTCTCCTGTCCTATTATAATATTTTGTTCTCTCTCCTTTCTCTCCCTGATCCAGCCTTTGCCAGCTGTTCAGCTCTTCGCTGAAGGAGATGAAAATCCCTGCCCAGCAGGTATCTCAGGAACACCTGGTAAGGTCAGAAGCCAAGACTGTCCAGCTCCCGTGTCTTGTCTCCTAGAGCACAGACTTGTTTTCCCTTCCCCGATTGACAATTTTATTGTCCCTATGGCTTAGAGGAATGGCTTAGAGAATGACTGCATTCTCTTCCCTGTATTTGATAGGGAATTTGCATTAAAAACTGCCAACGGAGCGACTGTGTCTCGGTCTGTTTCTTTCTGTCCATCCTTTCCTTTTATCCTTATCCGGTGTCTGGAATCCTGCGTCCAAAGGGCCAAGGGGGAGGAGAAACCCTTCTGAAGAGCGGGGAGGGTCACCTAGGCTGGAAGCGCCTGCGAGCTCTTCGCGCAGGTCCCGCGGGGCCCGGCTCGCTCTCGGGCGCCCTCTTGTGGGCCCATATTTTCTCCCCACCCGGGCTTTCCCCGAGGCTCTCGATTCCCGCTTTCCGTTTTTCATTTCCCGGGCAGATGGTCCCGCCAAAACACCCTCCTCCGTCTGCGCAGGTTCCCGGCCGGAGCAGGGCTAGTCATGGGGCCGAGAGAGCGCGGGACAGTCGGTGTGCAAAGCGGCCTTGGCTGCAGGACCAGTCGGTTTCCGACGGCTCATTCTCACTCACGCACCGCCTTTTTCATAGCCAAAGGGCAGCGCGCGGAGGGAATGTAGAGGCGCCTTTAATCCTAGAGCTCTGGATGAACAAGGGAAGCAGCCTCCGCTCTGAAGAAGCTTGAGCCCCACCACGTCCCTGAAAGATCTCTGGATCAGGATTTCTGCGCTCACACACTGGGACTGTCCAAAGGCCCCAGGTCCCCACCATGCTAGCACTAGGAAATGGGGAGGGCTCTACCCTCCGCGCAGCGTCCTCCTCCCCGCACAGGGTAAGATCTACCCCAGACACCCCCTCACCTCCTTGGCGCCCCCGCGCCCCCCACCAGTCATGAGTAGTCAAGATCGACTCTTTTGCCCTTCGCTCCCTCGCTCCACATTTCTCTGGTGGCTGCCTTACCTGCGTGGTTGCCCAAGTCCCAAAGCTTGTACTTCCCATCGCTGATGAAACGCTGGACTGGGCTGGGCTTCCCAGTCCCACAGCTGAGTCCTTCACAGCTTATTCTGGGTGGAACAACTGGTAAAGCCTGGAGAAAATGGAACCAGAGATTGTCAGGCCTTCTGGAGCTCCCGTTTACAACTAGGTGCGGAGAGGGTGGATCCCTTTCTCTGTGCTGGAGAAGATGAGGCAGGGGAATAGCAAGGAACAGAGAAGAGGAAGGTTTGGGGCAATTGGGTGACTGACTGGATCGTTGTTTGAAAAAGGAGCAGGTTTGGGGCTTGGGATGAATTCTGGTTCTGACACTCCAAGAATGGTGCTCCAGAAAAAAATTGTAGTGGAGATGGCAATGACATCACTACTCTGTGATAGTAGTCTTACAGACATACAGGGACTTAGTGTAAGAATGACAGATAAAAGAGGGCAGGCTATACATCGAGAATAGGCAGATCCTCAAAACAGAGAAAGCAGTGAAGGGGAGTGAGAGGAAAACAGGAGTATGTGGTCCTTGAAGAAAAGGGATCCTCCGTCAATGGATAAGTATGGCAGATGTAGGCACTAATTCGACTCTCTCCTTTCCTCCCTCTGACTTGCTACCTCCTTGAGACTCAGTTCAAGCGTCCCTGACATGAAGGGAGAGCTGCCTGCCCTTCCTCTGGGGTCTCAGGGACCACGTGCATGACGACATCTGGGGGACTCCTCCATAGTTCTCAATTTTTGTCCAGTTTCTGCAGAAGGCAAGGGCTTAATTGCTCATCTAGTCCAGTCTACGTGTCTGGAATAGTTCTGAGACAAATTTTCCTTCCTGGTTCTTCTCCCTAACTCCATTTCCTTTCAGTTTTCTGGGGAAGAGCCCTGGGAAGTCCTTCAGCTTTAATGTAATAATTAATAAGAGTCTTGTTTCCCTCACTCTGCTGCCCTCACTCAAGTCTTACCATCTGGAACAACAATGAATTCAATCCTAGATCATGAGAAAGAGCTGGTGAAGTTAATAACCCAAAGCTCTGTGTATCTGTTATATTTCCATCATAGAAAAGGCTGGAAAACTTGCACAAAGTCTACTCATCTTTTCAATGCAGCACTAGTAAATGGGTTTATTTCTGGAATATGATGTGGGCTTGATACAGGTAATTCAACAATACAATCCCCAGTATTTATAGCTAAAGAAAAAAATTACACTGATACATAAGTGATTTTTTTAAAAGATTTTACTCGAGAGAGAGAAAGAGAGAGAGAGCAAGAGTGAGCACTAGTGGGAGAGGCGCAGAAGGAGAAGCAGACTCACCCCTGAGCAGGAGCCTGAGGCAAGGGTTGATCCCAGCATCCTAGGGATCATAATCTGAGCCGAAGGCCTGAGCCACCCAGGTGAACTGAGAAGTGATTCTTTTTTTTTTCTTTTTAGAGACTTGAAAGACCAGAGTCAGTCTAAAATGGAACTAAGACCAACAAGTGGCCTCCGTCTCAGGAGACTCAAGATAAGAAATACCTCCTAGAGCAGGAAGGTAAGAAGTTAAAACAAAAGCAAAATGAGTGAGAAGGAAAAGACCACTGCTCTCTGGGGCCTTGAATGTGGCTACCTTCCATCTCTAGTTACGGCTCTGTGACTGAAGGTGAGAGCTGGGGAGTGAGACAAGCTGGGGAGCTTCTCCAGACACATTTCACGTGGTCTTTTAAAATGAGACCTGAACCTGTGGTAAATCCCTGATCTGCTTGGATTCTTCTGGTCCCTATTCCATGGAATGAATGCTTTCTAATGAACCATACTGTTTCTCACTTCAAATGTCAAAGATCAAGTGAGAATATCAGAACATTTATGATTTCATTCTGATAATTCTTCTTCATCTTTAAACCTCAGTGCCTCTCCTATATTACAACAAGATTTTCCAATTAAGTTTTGGGGCCAATGGGGCACCTGGGGGGCTCAGTTGTTAAGTGTCTGCCTTGGGCTCAGGTTATGATCCCAGAGTCCCAAGATCCAGCTCCGAGTCGGGCTTCCTGCTCAGTGGGAGGCCTGCTTCTCCCTCTCTCACTCCCCTGCTTGTGTTCCCTCTCTAGCTGTGTTTCTCTCTGTCAAATAAATAAATGAAATCTTAAAAAAAAAAGTTTTAGGGCCAAGCCAAATACAAAAGTACATGAAATCTAATCTAGAACATTCCCTCTAGATATCCCAATTTGCATACACAAGGAACATAAAATAAACCCATAAATCTGTAAATATCAAAATGGTAACAGATTAACATTTAATAGCTCAAGAGTAAACTGGAAGGACTTACATAATTATTGTTAACTCTGTATAATATAGCTACTTAGGACTGTCTTAAGCCTGCCGACAATTTTTTTTTTAAAGAGAAAAGGAAGAACTCTTTTACTTACAAGGTGTGCTCACCTGATGAACGTGTAATGGGTCTCACTGAGGCTCATAGGAAGATCCGCCCAATTGGTCAGGAGCTCTGTGTTCTCTGGGCTCTCTGAGAAGGCAGATGGACCTTTTGACTTCCCACAGTCCAGCCAATTGAAAGGCCTCCAAACAGAACACATTTACTATTGGGATTCCGGAGCTCCGCCCGGAGTAGGTTTCTGCAGTAGGCAGGACCAGAGGAAGATGTACCTTTCTGTCCTTGAATAGAATAATCCCATTCTCAATCTCCAGAAACAATACAATGCAATCATCCTTCAGTTTTTCATTTATCCTGGCATTTTATACAACATGCAGGGCAAAATTTTGTGTGAATTTCTTGGTTCCCACATTCTACTCTCATTCCCACTCCAACATCTGACTATCTTTCAGTAGGATATTTGAATATAGGTCCTTCCCTTTGGTGTTAATTTCAGTCCTGCCCTGTGGCTTGGGATCTGATATTCTCTCCTCTTCAAAATGGCCATTTAAATCCTTTCAGTCTTGTTCTTTTTCCCTTAGTCTTTAGAGGTTAAGGTGACATTTGGGATAAAAATGTGAATGATTATTTTCAGTTCTGGGTTTAGGGAGGTGGGATATGTAGAAATGATTTGGTGAAAGCAATGTGATAAAAGTCAAATTGTCTCTAGGAGATCATGATTGGAATGATGACAGTTTTTGACAATATGAGATTTCTTAATTAAAAAAAAAATTTTTTTTTAATCTACTTTCTGAGTCAGCTTGGTGGCTCAGTCGCTTAAATGTCTATCTTATCCTCAGGTCAAGGTCCCAGAGTCCTGGGATCGAGCCCTGCCTAGGGCTCCCTGCTAGTGGGGAGTCTGCTTATCCCCGCTCCTCCCTCCTCACTTTTTGCTTTCTATTTGGCTTACTTGCTCTCTCTCTCAAATAAATGAACAAAATCTAAAAAAATAAAAAGAACAATAAAATATCTACTTCCCATCTCTATTTAAAATGTTTATTTCTAAGTAATTTCCTAAGAGTAACCTATTCTCTGAATATATCCAACAATGGGCCGTTATCAATAAACCACAAATTAATGATTCAGTGATTAGATTTGTAATACAGTATGTAAATATGAATTAATTTTGGATTGTTCAACTTATGAATATACATAGACACAGCCAAAATTGTACGTATTACTTCTTTTTTAATTACTTCTACATCAAGCATTGATTGTAGCTCTATTTGCTTAGTGAACACACAATTTACAAAAAGGGGTTCTTGCTTCTTTCTCAAACTGAAACAAGTACAGTATCATAAATTTAGTTTATCGGTAAACTGAGGTTCTTTGTTCTTTCTATGAAATAATCTCATTTGCCAAACTTAAAAAATAACTCCATTATTTCCACCTTTTCATGACTTCAGCAATTTTGTCATCTGGTCTTGTCACATATTTTTGAAATAATTTGATGATCAAGTTTTGGCCTGATGTTTTTGCATTCCTTGTGTTTTTCTATAAATTATTAAGACTTAGAAAGTAGTTTACAGGTGTCATGATTTTTTACTTTGTGCAGTCTAATTAAAAATGACTTAGAAGTACTTTCTTTTCTTTTTTTTCTTTCTTTTATTTTTTCAAAAAATATTTTATTTATTTATTTGACAGAGAGAGAGAGATCACAAGTAGGCAGAGAGGCAGGCAGAGAGAGGGGAAACAGGCTCCCTGCCAAGCAGAGAGCCCGACGCTGGCCTCGATCCCAGGACCCTGAGATCATGACCTGAGCCGAAAGCAGAGGCTTTAACCCACAGAGCCACCCAGGTGCCCAGAAGTATCTTATTTTCTTTGTATAAATGTATTACATCCTATTCTACAAGTGGCACTATGTGAGTATGTCAGAGGAAATGTTTGGCAGGGTATATGTAGGTAATGCTTTGAATAATTTGGAAAAGAACTTGTATTTGACTGCTGGGAAATGACTTCAGAAATGTCCGTTTCCTGACATAAAGTTAGAGATAGCAACAGCGAAGGGACTTGCAGAAAGAGTGACCGTGCAGATACGTCAGAAATGAGAGGGACAGTGAATCCATTAGTCTAGAAATGAGGACTGAGTGAATGTTTTTTACAAAACAAAATTTCAAAAACATGATACGTTTTCTGGTGCTGATTATTGTCCCATGATAGTTAAATATTTTCACCCTCAAAAAGAAGGTTCAATAATAGTTCTAGAGGACTGAGAATATGCTATTCTCTTCTTCTTAATGATTGTTTTTAAATGCATATGTGTCTGTAAGAAAGATAAGAGGGCAAATTAAAAAGCTTAATATATTCACATAAGAAGATTCTGGTGGAAATTGCGTCCAATTTACAAAGTTTCATCTTATTAACTGCCATATGTTCAGAAACTGAAGTCAGTGATGGATTCTGTTTTAAATAAAGAACATCAAATGAGAAAACCGAGTTTCATGACTGTCTTATGTGTGCACATTTTTTGTGCATTTTAATCAATGGGTTGCAATAAAGGCCTTTTTCAAGATCATGGATGAGGGAGAGAAGACATACAATCAGTGGCATTTATATATTTCTTCATTTTATCAATTAAAATTATCTCTCTTTTTTAAGGTTTACTTATTGTGAGAGAGAACATGAATAGGGGGGTTTAGAGGGTAAGGGTTGGGGGGAGGGAGGGACAGAGGGAGAAGTAGACTTTCCGCTGAGCAGGTAGCCCAATGCAGGGCTAGATTCTAGGACCCTGCGATCATGACCCGGGCAGAAGGCAGATGCTTAATGGACTAAGCTCCAAGGTGCCTCCAAAATTTGTATTATCTCATACAAGGATGTTGTTTTACTAACCTTACATCCCCAAGCGGACAGAATGTTCCTGGAACTGTGAACTTTCAGAAAATGCTTGTTGACTGAATTAACATTGCCGCTTAGAAAGCAAGACGTTATTTATTTTTGCCTCTGGTACTATCTTGGAGAGTAAGAGCTGATTTTAACTGGGTCAAAGATGAGAGTTGTGGCCCCAACATTTAGTAGCAGAGGGATTTTGGACAAGAAATAATGATGGGATCATTTTGACACTTAAATGAAATGTGAAAGTAAAAAAGCTTAGTGAACTGCCCTTTGTTAAACCAGTTGCTGGATAGTCACTTTCCTATTGATTTTTCAGAACAATCAGGACTCACTCCTGCTGTTATGGCCTGAATCACACTCCTGAGGTCCAAGATTTTTGGAGGAAATGAATACCTCAACAAAACTGAGTTTCTTTATAAAAGAAATAGGAGGAAGAGCGTTGGAAATGCTGATACCTGTTAGGTAGGTAACCAACAAAGTTTTCTTACAGCAATCTTTGATTTATTTATTGTAAGTAAAGAAATATATTTAGCAACTGGATCCCATATCACTAGTGAGCATGGGTTACATAGAAAGGTTATTAATGTGGTGATGGTCATATGTATCAGCAGTCACCATAGCGGTTAGGTTTTAGTTTCTTAGTATATATTCGGTTATGGGAATTGCTTTCAAACTTATCTACAAAAACTTCAATAATATTAAAATAAATCATTTTACCAACATGTGCACGACTGGGGAATTTTTATAGTCTGTGCTGGAGTATCTTGTTATTAGAATAATTTTCAAAGTAGAGGAGATGCTTTCTTTTTATGTATATGGCTAGTTTGTACATGTCAGAAGTGTTTCTTGAACAGGATTTTGGAATGAATTGCTGGACTACGTGGCAAACCCTCACCCCTCCTCTTTTGGGGGAAATGACTATGTTCCTTTAAAATAATCTTGCCTTTTCTCAAAGAGAAAAGAGGTACTCTTTACGAAGTCATAGGAATAGTCCACAAACATTAAGACCAGAACGTGCACAGAAATCTTATATATGTATATAAAAATATATTCATGCCTGCCATCTGCAACAGCTTATTTTTTATTTTTGGCTCTATGTCCTAGTCTTCTTTATCCATCTTATTCATTTCACTATCAATTGATTTTAAACAAATCTCATACTGACATCTTTAGAGTTGATGCACATTATGTTCACAACATACAAATTTAAATTTAGAAGTAAAATTTGGGAGTGTTAAAGTTAGGGTTACAGGTGATAAAAATTGAGACCTATCTCAGGGCATCTGGGTGGCACAGTTGGTTGAGCATGCGACTCTTGGTAGTGATCGCAGGATTGTGAGACCCAGCCCTGCACAGGGTTCCGTGCTCAGCTCACAGTTGGCGTAACACTTTCCTGCTCCCCTCTGCCTCCACCCTCCTACTCCTTCTCTCTCCCTAAAATCAATCAATCAATCAATCAATCAATTAATCTTTGTTTTTAAAGATTTTATTTATTTATCTGACAGAGAGAAACACAGCTAGAAAGGGAACACAAGCAGGGGGAGTGAGAGAGGGAGAATCAGGCCTCCTGCGGAGCAGGGAGCCCGATGCGGGGCTCGATCCTGGGACCCCAGGATCATGACCTGAGCCAAGGCAGTCGCTTAACCAACTGAGCCACCCAGGTGCCCCCAATAAATTAATCTTAAAGAAATTGAGACCTATCTCAACAAGAATGGACCAAGTTTACTGAAGTCCGAAGCATGGTGCACAAGTTTACATATCGGAATGACCTATGACTTCGCCATGAAGCAAGACCTTAGGTCGTCATTTAGATTTATTTGTAGGAGAACATGCAAGGGGAAAAAATATATATATATATTTTTTAAAGATTTTATTTATTTGACAGAGAGAAACACAGCGAGAGAGGGAACACAAGCAGGGGGAGTGAGAGAGGGAGAAGCAGGCCTCCCGCCGAGCAGGAAGCTTGCTTCTCCCTCTCTCACTCCCCCTGCTTGTGTTCCCTCTCTGGCTATGTTTCTCTCTGTCAAATAAATAAAATCTTAAAAAAAAAATTAGGGAGGTATTTTAGTAATAGACACATATGTATACCATTGACAAGCACAGGAATTGTTCAGTATTTTCCTCTGACTCCTTTAACAACTGCTCTTAGAATTTTTCTTCTAGCTACAGAGTGGGCTCACTTGGGTCTGGGTGTTCTTGGAAGCAAAATCACTTTGAAAGTAGTATTTTGTGCTAAGAGAAGAACTATTTCACAAGAACAAAAAGCTTGCAACAAAAAGCTTGCATGTTTCCTTTTTTAATTTTGAAGTCACTGATAATTTGTATTAATTCAGATATTAAGTCAACTCAGAAATCGGTCAAGAACTTGAAAACTGATTTTGGCTGGAATTTTCTTTTCTTTCCATAATGGAGATTTCCTTTAAAAAAGAAATAACCAGTCACGTTATCAAACTGTTTGATAGTGTGGTAAATTTGAGGTGTAGACATGATTGTCTAGATGCATCTTTGAATTCTGAAAGATCTAACATTTTGCTGTTTGGAGAAGATCAAGACACATGACTGGTGAGGACTTCAACTCTGGAAAACAGTATTGGGAGCTGGATGCTGGTGACCCTTGGGAATGGGTTCTAGGAGTCTATTAGGATGCTTGGATAAGGAAGGATGGCCCACTGATGGAATCTGAGGAAGGCTTCTTCCTTCTGTGAAGGAGGGTAATTGTTACAGTTGCCAATGCACTTTCCCAGTAAGAAACCCTTGGGCCAGGTGTTATGTTCTTTGATGTTTTTATTCCATCTTCTTTTGTTCCATCTTCTTTATATTAAAATCCTGTCTTTGTGGCTCACTTATCTAGAACACACGCTGCAATTTCTCACCTGGATTGAGAGTGTGTTTGAGTTACAAAAGTATACGAGCGTGTGATTCCAGCTTAACGGTCTAGTATAGGAACAAGGAGTTTGCTTATCATAGACTCGATTATCTACACTGCCCATGTCGATCTGAAACTTTATTCTCCTACCTCTTTCTTCCACAACAATTCAAGAAAAAAATACCTGTTTTTTTTTCAGGGAAATTTCCACTGACTCGCAGGACGAAGATAGGCCTTCTTTATATGAACTCCAAATATCTGGCCATTTCTTTTACAATAGTGTAAATTGCAAGAGATAAAGAAAATGTTCGCTGACATATGGCCAGCAGGTAACAAAATGTCTGGGAGAGAATGGGCATTTAACAAATATTTGATTGGGGAATCAATTAATACATGAGTGAGGTGGTTGTCTTATTGGTAATAGGGTTTAATCACAGTATGCTACTTAATAATATTTTTTATAGTCTAACAACTGGGTGGCTCAGTTGGTTAAGTGTCTGCCTTCAGCTCAGGTCATGATCCCAGAGTCCTGGGATCAAGTCCCTGCTTCTCCCTCTGCCTCTGCCCCTTTCTCTCTGTCTCTCATGAATAAATAAAATCTAAAAAAAAAATCGTAAAATATATACTGTCTTTGCCAAATTCAATTTTTGAAAGGAAGGTAGTTTTGAGCATTTAAAATGTTAATATATTACGTTTTGGTAATGAGGTGAAGGAACTCTTCTGGCTGAGCATTGGGAAATTTGATGGAGGGGGCAGGGAGGGATTGTGTGAGAGGCTGTATGTGTGCTGGGGATGGGGGGTTGTCTAGGAAGGTTTGGGTGTGTTGGGTCCAGTCTTCACCCAAGGTCACCTGGAGGTAGAGGGTGGCAGTGCCAGAGCCTGGAGATCTGGGGTGCCTGCTGTGCCAGCGCGGGAACCACTGGAGCCACGCGCCCCCTACAGGGCATCTAAGGCACTGCAGTTGAGCAGAACACTCGCACAGGCTCTTGGCCCTTCTCTCCAGTGGGGAGCCTGGAAGAAATCATTTGCTGCTCTCACCACACCTTGCTACTGCACATTTAAAAAGTGCGTTTTTTCTCCTGTCCGGGCCTCAGCGGCTCTAAATCTTGCATCTTCTAAACACACGCAGGGTCATGTTTGCTGTTGGAGCCCAGGCTTTAGCCAAGCTCTCAGCCCAGACCAGCATCCGTAGCCTGCCACGTGCCTGGTGGTGACAGTGGAGACGGAACGTGGTTGGTGCTTCGACAGTTTTGAAGACTTAGGTAACATTTGTGTCCAGAATGGATTCTTCTTCCGGCATCTGGTCCCAGGCACTTGGGGTGCAGTGCTGGAACGTGGGGTGCAGGCCCAGGAATCCTTAGGAATGGATAACACTCAGAGGAATCAGAGAACTCTTAGCAAAGGTACTGGGCAGTACCTGCCTGACAGGTCTGCTTTGGAAGCGCCTCCTGCACTGGACAAGGGAAAGGAAGGCTGACTGCACTAGCGTTTAGCATCCCCTGCTTGGGAAGATCTCACCCCTGGGGGACACTAGATGAGACAAGATAGTGATGGACCTTTGTGGCCAAGATCTTGGAGCTTCCTGACCTCCCTGCCTTGAAAGGCCTGACATTTGACCCTTTTCCCCTCAAAAGGCTTGGCTCTTCCTCCTCCATGTAGAATCTGGTGTTTAGTGATGACCTGGAAGGGGCTATTCTTTATTCTTCCCACCAGATACTTCCTGATAAAGGGATCTATGGAGGGTACTAATCACACACACGCACACACACACACACACACACACACACACACACACCTTGTAGTGAGACCCACTGCTCACCACACTACAAGTGTCTAGAACCTGGTCTCCAGAAACTTAGGCAAGACCCCAGCCCCATTCCACCAACACCACCGCCAATACCTTGGCTTGTATAATTCACTCAGGAAAATAAATACACAGTAAAAATCAAAGGGAATTATTGTTTCTCAAGCCTAGTTTTTCTGAGTGCACACACATGCACACATAGGAGAGAAAGAGGGAGAAGAGAGAGAGAGAGAGGATACTACAAAAGCTATATCAAAAGAAGGAGAGATCAACAGACATTTTAATGAAAAGAAGATAATATTAGAAGCATATTTATGCCAACTAATTCAACACTTCAGTTGAAATGGACAAATCTGTTGAAAGAGACACAATAAGAAGCTCACTGAAGATAAAAAATGATATATCTTCATACATTTTTTATAAAAATAAATCTTCTATCTCCATTAAATAATCTGAAATTTTAGTATATAAGCCTTTTCACAGACTTCTTTTTGAGCAAAAGGGAGTAGTGGGGACCTTTTTTATACCAGTTAATAACCAAAAATGATATTAGAATGATATAGATAAAAAAAAAAAGAGATAGCTTTCAGACCTTAGACAGTAGGCAGCACAGGACAGTGAAATCCTGAGCGAGAAGCAACAAATGAGGGGAACCCAATATAAACCCAGCTGGCCTCAACACGGGGACAGGAAATCCTGAGTGGAGTTGTGCATTCAGGGAATTCAAGGGGGATGGGGTTTCGGAGGACTAAGGACTGGGGGAGGGTCTAGCTACACAAAGACAGACACACACACACACACACACACACACACACACAAAGAGGGAGGGAGAGAGAGAGAGAGAGAGAGACAGACAGACAGACAGACATCTGTAGAGGGCCCTTTACCTGGAGGTGACAGTCGAGTGCAGATCAGTTAAGGCATATGAGTAAAGTAAAATACCTGACCAAGAAAAGATGACAAAGGGCACCTGAGTGGCTCAGTTGGTTAAGTGTCTACCTTCGGCTCATGCAATGATCTCAGGGTCTTGGTATCAAACCCTGCATTGGACTCTCTGCTTTGTGGTGACTCTGCTTCTCCCTCTCCCTCTGTGATCTCTCTCACTTTAACTATCTCTCAAATAAATAGATAAAATACTTTTTTAAAAAAAGAAAAGATGACAAAACTCATGAAACAATATTTGCAGCTTACATAGGGCAGGAGCTGTTGATGTTCCCCTCAGCCGAGGTGGAAGGTCCTTACATTACACAGAATATGGGATAGAGTAGTCAGAGCCATATTGTTCCTCTGAGAGTGGGGGAATCCAGACTAAGTAACAATAAACAAAATAAAACAAAACAAAAAACAACAAAAAAAACCTTCTCTGGTGCTGCTTTACACTGTTGTATTTTTTATACACTTTTTAAAAATATTTTATTTATTTAGTATGACAGAGAGAGACACAGCTAGAGAGGTAACATAAGCAGGGGAAGTGGGAGAGGGAGAAGCAGGCTTCCCACTGAGCAGAGAGCCCAATGTGGGCTCGATCGCAGGACCCTAGGATCATGACCTGAGCTGAAGGCAGACGTTTAACCTACTGAGCCACCCAGGGTGCCCCACTGTTGTCTTTTTTTAAATATTTATTTATTTGGGACAGAGAGAAAGGGAGTGAGCATGCAGGGGGGGGGGAACAGAGAGAGAGGGAGAGTGAGAGTCTTATGCAGTGTTCAGCATGGAGCCTGATACAGTGCTCAATCTCATGACCCTGAGATCATGACCTGAGCTGGAACCAAGAGTCAGATGCTTAACTGTCTGTGTCACTCTGGTGTTCCCCACGGGATGCTCTTTAAAAGCAAGCCTTCAAAGCAGGATTTCTCCCAGAGTTAACCCCCTCCGCACTCCTAGGTGTGGGAACTGTGGCAACAGAAAGAGTGTAGTCCTGGTGATATGTTGGCCAACACCATTACAAAGGTTGATCGTTCATGACCTTTTCTTCAAGAAACTTATATGTAAGTAAAAAATGTTCACTATTTTGTTCTATGTGCAGGCGTAGCCAAGAGAAAGGAGGAGTGTTGAGGGTAAACCTGTTGTTTGTTTTTTTTTAATCTGTAGTTTCCAAGGGAAGATAATATTCAAGATAAAAATTTTGGAATCTGAAGAATGTAGCTCATTTTTTTTAACCATGGTTTTATATTAGAAGAGCAGATTAATGATGACCAGTCATTTGATGCTGTGGAAACTGTGTTTTAAGTTTTCCTTTTTAGGATCCTTCCTTGGGTGAAGGAACATGATCCATCATTGACTAAATAGGAAAATGTTTTTAAAAGACAGAGCAGATGCAGGCCTTGCCAAGACGAAGAATCCTGTAAGGGACAGTTGCCCTAAACTTAACAGAAACTATTTTTACAGAAATGTTTATGATGCCTTCTAAGAGTTACTCATGTAGTTTATATCCACCACGTGATTATTAAATCCATAAAATATCACAAATCTTTAAGTTATGCATATGTATTGAATAATAAGAGGAGAGGGTATGAGAAAACAAGCAGAGTCTTAAAGAAAGACCAGCAAGCTCTTATGATGTGTGTTTTGGCTTTAGACCAAAAGAGGAAAGTAGCAGTATGTTTCAAAAAAAAAAAATCAACTAAAATGGAAGAATTTTGTGGAGGACTCACGGCTCACTGATAAATAAAGAATTTCAGAGAATTTTAGTTCAGTTGAGGTTCACAAGCTCCATATACAGAATTTTAGTTCAGTTGAGGTTCACAAGCTCCATATACATATGTCAGAGCAATAGGAGGCCTCTGTAGCAGAGGCTTGATTACCCTGGGCTCATAAACGTTCAGTCTGAAGAAATGCCAAGAAAGGAATGAAAAAAAAACAAACAAAACTATTACATGTTAACATAAAAAAAAAAAAAAACAGTGCATGCAAGTTCCAACAGAAACCAAATATAGTGCATAGTAGTGGGTTGATGCAATTAGGGTTATAATATTTTTTAAAGCAGATAAATTTATATTTACATTTATTTTAAAAACAACAGACTCTGTGAATTCTGTAAGACTGATGAATCACAGACTTGTATCCCTAAAAACAAATAATACAATATATGTCATTAATCAAACAAAAACAACAGGTCCATGGATCACATAGATTAACTCAAGGCATGGCTTCTCACTAGAGCTTGGATGTGGCAGTTTGATTAAGTAGGTTTAAGAACATTTCCTGCCATCCCTATCAGGATGTGTCTTCTGCTCTGCGAAAATCTAATCATGTACCCAACACCTTTCCCAAGGTTGATAACTTAATCATTTTGGGGAAATGGATGTGGTCTTCAGAGAATATAAAACATCAGGCAAAGAGCCAAGTTCATTCATCTCTAGAATCCTTGCGTTTGGAGTTGGCTGGGCTGGGGAGACTTGAGAAAATTACTACTATTGTAAGATGAGCACCTAGTCCTTGAACTAACAGAAATACTGATAAAGATGGAAAATTCCATTAACAGTATCCACAGGTGAGTACTCCATATTCATGAAAGGAATTCCTGCTATTTTCTCTTAAAAATAGGAAATTTAATCCATATGCCTTTTTGTTTAGCTTGCTCCCAAAGAATTTAATGGTAGAAATGATTTCATTACTTTAAATTTACTCCACGATATAGATGCAATCTCTTATCTTCGAATTTGTCTTATCAGTTAATATGATTATTTCTTTTCCTCTGTTATTTTTATGTACTTCGATTGTTCATATGTAATTGTGAGGTACAGAAAACAGTTGTCACGAGATAGCTTACAGTTCTGTAATTAATGCAACAAACAGATGCTAACTGTATTAGTTTTCCATAGATAGTAACCCATCTATCCATGCCTACCAACCTACTCATGTTATGTTATCTGTATGCACATATTTAAGTACATGTTTGTATAACACGTCTATATAGAATGCCAGTCTATTCAGTATGCTCCGTTATTCCAGAAACTCTCATTGTTAGGTTAAGTATTTAAAATGTCTCCCCAGATTTTTGTTTCAGACTTGGATTTCAATTTTCAGAGATAGATTTTCAAGTGTTTAGAAAGACCTATGAAAAACTGATACTTTTCCATATGAGGAAGTTTAGATGGGAGAAGGCTCTCTGCATCCATGGAACATGAAAATAAGGACCCTTTTCAGTGCAGTGAAATCAATTTATGGATAGTCCCCAACTTAAGATGATGGGATTTAATGATTTTTTGACATTACAATGATAGAAAGCAATTTGCGTCCAGCAGAAATTGAGCTTAGATATTTGGGGGAAGATATTAGAGTCAAAATTTTGACTTCTAGTGCCATAAAATAAGCAAATGAGTAGAAGAAATGGTGGGACAAAAACACGTCCCTAAATGTGTTTTCAAGGAATGTACCAAGTTTTTAAATGTCAGAAGACAAGTAATAGATGATACAACATGGATGAAACCAGACTGGCTATATGATCTAACTGATCCTTTCCCCCCAGGGTTATGGGACTCTGTGGTGAGAGATGATCTGGGCTGAGTATAGGAAGGTGTGCCACTAGTTTGATGAGGAAGAGAGACGATATTTAGAGTGAAGAGGAAAGGAAAGCAAAGATATTTTTCAACAATTCAATGGAAGTGAGGACAGCATGGCCTTCAACAGGAAACTCTCGAGACCTCAAAAAGTATGAGGACCTCAAGAAAATGGCTATAAACCAGACATGGAGTTACTCCGGTAAAAATTGGGGAATGAAGAATCACAGAGCTGCCTGGATCATGTCCATATTCTCTTTGTCCTGCATCAGCACTGTGCAATGATGCTTTCTCATACTGTGGTAAGGGTTTTACTTGTCACGGTAGTGCTGATGACCAGGCTAAAATCCATAAAATTCAGTGAAAAAGCAAGCTAAAAAAAGTTCCAGAGAATACCTCCTTCTCCAATTTTAATGTATATCCATTTCTGACAGACAGTGAATAGGAAACTTGTTGAAGATGTATGGATTTGTATGGAGACCTGGCAAAAATGAAAAATTGGGGACTCTACAGACTTGTTTTCCTTTTCTGTTTTCATATTTCCATTTGCTGGAATTTGGGTTTACCCACCTTAGGAATAAGTAATAAAGTCTCTACTCTGAATCTTGTGCTGTATACTAAAACTTTCTCTGTGTTTCTCTTTATGGTATTTTGAAGATGTATTTGTTTGAGAATTGTTTAATAGTGACCAGACTATTGATGCCGAAATAGGAGCATAATTTATTATGATAATGAAACCTATTTCATAATGTATTTATTTTTCTATGTCTCCAAAGGTAGAAAAGGTTTTGTTGTTTTGTGGCAGGTGGGGTTGGACAGGGGGGTCTGTGGAAGCCTGTGCAGCTGCCAGGATTCTGTGCTTGAGATCCATGAAGACAACTGCCATCCCCGATTCTAATTCTTAGATAAGGAAGTACACATTGAGACTATGGCCCAAAACCATGAAAGGCTTCAGTGGGAGAAATAGGTATTTCCATGAAGCATAAAGTGGGAGGAGGGAGAGAAGACATGGGGGAGGACCATGTAGGGTTTGGGGCTCCCACAGGGAGCACGTGGCACACTCCAAGTGCACAGGGACAGGCTGTAAGTGGCACTTACTGCAGCTGGGTCCCTGGAAGCAGAATCTCTGCCCAATCTAAGCTCCTCATCCCCTGGCTGTGCTTATATGAATGCTGAGCATCTCGGTGGTGACTAGCATGGACTAAAAATCAAAGTGCCTTCCTGGGGTACCTGGGTGGTTCAATCTGTTAAGCATCCAACTCTTGATTTTGGCTTAGGTCATGATCTCAGGGTCATGGGATTGAGATCTCCCCGTAGGGTTTCACATTGAGGGTGGAACCTGCTTAACATTTTTCTCTCTTCTCACTTTGGACTCTGAGAAATGAACTGAGGGTTTTAGAAGGGAGGGGTGTGGGGAGATGGGGAGCCTGGTGGTGGTTATTGAGGGCACGAATTGCATGGATCACTGGGTGTGGGGCATAAACAATGAATCTTGGAACATTGAAAAAATAAAATAAATTATTATTAAAAAATAAATAAAAAAATAAAATTTGGTAAAATACTTAAACATTTCTCCAAAGAAGATATAGATATGACCAGTAAGCATAGGAGGCTGTTATAAATAATATTAGAGAAATTCAAATTGAAACTACAATGAGATACCACCTGTTACCCATTAGTATGGCTATTACTACTAAAAAAATAGAAAATGGGATGCCTGAGTGGCTCATTCAATTAAGTGCCTGCCTTCCGCTCAGGTCATGATCCCAGGGTCCTGGGATTGAGTCCTGCATCGAGCTCTCTGCTCAGTGGAGAGCCTGCTTCTCCCTCTGCCTCTGCCCGTGGTGTCTCTCTCTCCCACTGTCAAATAAATAAATAAAATATTTTCAAAAAAATTTTTTTTTCTCTCTTCTCTCTCTGCCCCTCCCTCTCCCACTCCTCTTGTGCTGTCTACCTAGGGAAAAAAAGTCAATGTGCCCTTCTGCAATATCCTCAGTTCCAGGCCATTTTCATAACCCTGTGTTTGGCTGAGAAGAACCAGATCCTGAAATTGCTAGGATCGAAGTGGTAGGAAATAGAATTGGCCTTATTTGCTCTTCAGAAAATGAATGGATATTTGCTATATTCCCTAGTTTGTGGAGTTACATACATAGTCCCTGATCCTAATCATGAGGACTTTAATGAAACATCTTTACTGGGATGTAGATTAAATGTAATCACTGTCATGAAAACTTTGAGCTCAGAAAGAGTAACTAAGTTCTGTTTTTTGCAGGAGTGAGGCAGTACAGCTGCACCTGCCCCAACCCGTGGACCCATAGCTCAGTTCATGGCCCATCACCAGGCTGACAGAGAAGTTCAGCCAATTTCTTGGTCATAAACTGTTCTTTGGTGCTATAGTCATACATTCTCCTCAGTTAGGGATTGTAGTGTTTCCCCCCTGCACATTTTATGATTGCATATCTGGTAAGTTTGTAGCCAAATTTGCCTTTATACAATCATAATATATATGGAAAAATAACTAAAATCTAGACAAAGTTCCAATCATTTATGATAAGCTACTCGGAAGTAAACAATAGGAAAAGATAATAGATGGCCTGCAGCATGCCAAGATATAGTGTTAACTGTTTGTATGAACCATGTAAATTTGCATGAATATTTAGGATATTTCAAACTTTAGGTTTTGTGGTTATTGCTGGTTCTGAGATTAGAGTTCTAACTTTTTTTTCTTTTTTTTTCTTTTTTTTTTAAAGATTTTATTTATTTGACAGAAACACAGCTAGAGAGGGAACACAAGCAGGGGGAGTAAGAGACGGAGAAGCAGGCCTCCCGCCGAGCAGGGAGCCCGATGTGGGGCTGGATCCCGGGTCTCCAGGATCATGACCTGAGCTGAAGGCAGTTGCTTAACCAGCTGAACCACCCAGGTACCCCAAACCTTCTACTTCTAAAAAACTGTGAATTTTTCTTTCAGTTTATTTTACCTTGGCATATTTTGGTGAAAAATACTTAAATATGAGGCAAAGTGATCACTCTTTAGGAATTATTATTATTAGGAACTATTATTATTTTCCTAGAGGATGAGCTGGTTACTTTTCTTCCATTAATTACTAACGATCTCAGAATTTTAAATGTTTCATATAAAAATAAGAGTTAGAAATATCCCTCTTCTTTTTTTTTTATAAAAATTTTACTTATTTACTTGACAGAGAGAGATCACAAGTAGGCAGAGAGGCAGGCAGAGAGAGAGGAGGAAGCAGGCTCCCTGCTGAGCAGAGAGCCTGATGTGGGCCTGGATCCCAGGACCCTGAGATCATGACCTGAGCCGAAGGCAGAGACTTAACCCTCTGAGCCACCCAGGCGCCCTGCTTCTTCTTCATATATGTTAAGAAAATTCACAAGTTTCTTCCTTTTTTGTCTGGCTAAAGATGTGCTTTTCATGGGCACCCGGGTGGTTCAGTTGTTTGAGTGACTGCCTGCAGCTCAGGTCATGATCCTGGAGTCCCAGGACTGAGTTCCACATCAGGCTCCCTGCTCAGCAGAGAGTCTGCTTCTCCCTCTGACTCTCCCCCCTCTCATGATCTCTCTCTCTCTCCTTCCTCTCTCTCTCTCTCTTTCAAAAAAAGATGTGCTCATTATGAAGACAACCCTATGTAGTAGATTTGAAGTAGTGCTCATTATGAAGACAACCCTATAGATCTCTAGAGCTTCCTCATTGCCCTGCCCCTCATTTCCAGGGATAAACTAGAAACCCAGACAGTAGATAAAGACCACGTCCATCAGAAATCAACACTGTATGTTAACATGACTGTTTCCTTCCTCCTGAAGTGCCCCTTTTTTTTCTGAAAATGAAATAATCACCTGTCATATTCTACTGTTTGAAGATCTGAGACATTTACTCTTCAGTCCCGATCATCCTGATGTCATCATTAATACAAGATCTAAACATTTTCTTGCCTGGGGAACCCAGACACTTACTTGTGGTCAACATTACTGGGAGGGGGATGTGGAGAATTGTCAGAACTGGGTCCTTGGATTTTGGGATGATTCTTGGGCAATGAGGAATGACATGGTGCTTGACCCAGAGGAAATTTTTCTACTTTTTTGTATCAAAGAGGACAATCAGTGCAGTTTCTTTACCTCTTCCCCACTGTTGCCTCATCATGTGGAAAGGCCTCTGGGCCACATGGGAGTGTTCCTGGATCATGAGTGTGGTGTAATGAGCTTTGTGCATGTGGCCAATAGCTTCCTCATTTGCAGTTCCCTCTTCTGTTCCTTCTCTCGCCCTCTCTGAACTTTGCTCTGCACACTCATGATGAGGGATATGTCCGAACATGACCACAAGTGTCAAGAAGGCCTTACCCAAAGTATCTCAAGCAAATTCCTGCTGATTTTCTTTCCCTTCCTCCTTTATGAAACATATTGACTACTTTTAAAGCTTGCCTCCTCCCTTGAATACAGTTAGATAATTATGAAATCACTCTGAACACCCAAGAAATTGACCACAGGATTGAGAGAACAAAGCTGCACTCCTACAAGCAGAAAACACGACTACCTCGTGGAAGAGAGGAGCTGAGGAGAGTTGATTTGGGGGACAAAAGAGTCACCAGCATTACAGAGGGGAGAGTGTACTGACCCATCACGGAGAGAGGAGGGAGAGAGAAGGAGGGAGAAGAGAGTGAAAACACGTGCAGGGGATTGCCTAGCTAATACTTTCTCCAAAACCATTTACTGGGAAAACAGAGAAGGCTTAAAAATCACATTTTTTTTTTTTTTTTTTTTATAAGTAGAGAGGCACAGAGTCTGAAGTTTCTGAGGTCAGCGCCCCTGCCAGGGTCATGCCTGGCAAACCCAGTAGAGCTCCAGCAGGGAAGGAGGGCAGAGTCCCCGGAGCAGGCAGTGTGGTATGCAGATCCTCTGGGTCAGAGCGGGAGAAACAGTCACCCTGCTTGGGGCGCATTTGGTGAAGGTGATACAGCCTCTGGGTTGGCAAGAGACCCAGCGGGTACCAGTGAGCTGCCTCACTCGCCAGCACAGGAACAAAGACAAGGTGGCAAACATTAGCGCTGGCTTATGCCATGATCTACTATAAACTCCGAACTGCGGTGCCATTGAGTGACTACTTTCTGAGACAAGCCATCACTGGCTGCAGTTCTGTGACCTTCCCCCTGAGGATCGTCATGGCGCTGTGCAACAAGGTTCTCTGAAGTTTAGAGTTTGGAAAGACAGCTGTGCCTGAGAAAACACACAGGAGGGTTGCACTGACTGGCAAATGGTTGGACACAATGTGAAGGCGGGTATCTGACAGGAGCTGGGGACACCAAGAGGGGCGATTGTTTGCTCATCTGTGAGGGCTTCCTGAAGAGTGGCACCATCTCCTGGCTCCAGAGGCAAGACAGCAGAGTGGACAAAGCCATTTTTACAGCTGGCCCACCAGCACTGACCAACTCAGTGAGCTAAGGGTTGCCACCAAGTGGAGAGCAGAGCTGCTACAGTACCTTCTTCCCCCTGCCCCCTGGAGGTGCTTTTCCACTAGGGCAAGTTGACCTGAGAATCAGGTGCAATAGGCATTTCCCCCAGAAGACCAGTACAAACCCCTCAACATGTACCAAGTCTGCTGATCATAGAGTATTGCAAAGCTTCAGCCCTAGGGGAAATAAGACCTAGCTTCCTTTATATTTTTAAATTTTCAATTTATTTATATATATAATATATACTACAATATAAAATAATGCATTATTTTATAATATGATAGTATGATTATTTTTATAATATAATACAATAACATAATATAAAATAATATTTTATATATATTTTACTTTTATTTTTTGGATCTAGCTTCTTTTAACAAGCAGATCAAAGCACACCTAAGACCTAGTTTTGTTTTGCTTTGTTTTTTCTTTTTTTTTCTGGACAAGATAATGAGATGGGAATTCACCCCACAAGAAAGAAGAGGAAGTAGAAATAATAGCCAGGGACTTAATAAATAGAGATATAAGTAAGATACATGAACTAGATTTTAAATAATTATAAGAACACCATCTGTGCTCTGAAGAGCAAAAAAGACATTAGAGAATCCTGTACTGCAGATAAAATGGTACTAAAATCTAGTCAGGCTGGAATTAAAAATGCTATAACTGAGAAGCAAACCCAATAGATGTCATAACAACGAGGAGGGGTAAAGTAGAGGAGTGAATCAGTGATGAGAAAGTAAAATTATGGAAAATACTGAAGCTGAAAAGAAGAGGGAAATAAAGGTGTTGGTTCATGAAGGTGAATTTAGAGAACTCAGCAACTTCTTAAAACATAGTAACATTCAGGGGTACCTGGGTGGCTCAGTTGCTAAGTGTCTGCCTTTGGCTCAGGTCATGATCCCAGAATCCTGGGGTTGAGCCTGGCATTGGGCTCCCTACTTGACGGGAAGCCTGCTTCTCCCTCTCTCATTCCCCCTGCCTGTGTTCGCTCTCTAGCTGTGTTCCTCTCTGCCAAGTAAATAAAATCTTAAAAAACAAAAACATAAGAACATTCATATTATAGGAGTCCCAGAAGATGAAGAGAGAGAAAAAGAGGCAGAAGGTTTATTTGAGAAAATTGTAGGTGGAAACTTCCCTAATCTAGGGAAGGACAGAGGCATCAAAAATTAAATTCAACAAAAGCCAGACATTGCTAAGACATATCATAGTCAAATTCACAAAATACACAGACAAGGAAAGAATCCTGAAAGCAGCAAAGGAAAAAAAAAATCCTTATCTTACAAGGAAAGACAGAGCATATTTGCAGCAGATATGCCCAAGAAACTTGGCAGGCCAGAAAAGAATGGCAGGATATATTCAATGTGCTGAATGAGAAAAATATGCAGTCAAGAGTACTTTATCCAGCAAGGCTGCCATTCAGAATAGAAAGAGAGAGAAAGACTGTCACAGAAAAACAAAAAAATAAAGGAGTTCATGACCATTAAACCAGCCCACAAGAAATATTAAACGGGACTCTCTGAGTCCAAAAAAAGACCAAAAGCAACAAAGACTAGAAAGGAACAGAGAACATCACCAGAAACACCAACTTTGCAGATAACACAGTGGCACTAAATTCATATCTTTCAATAATAATTTGGAATATAAATGGACTAAGTACTCTGATCAAAAGACATACGGTATCAGAATGAATTAAAAACAAGACTCCTCTATATGTTGCCATAAGAGACTCATTTTAGACCTGATGATACCTGTAGATTGAAAGTGAGGGGATGGAGAACCATCTATCATGCTAATAAATATCAAAAGAAATCCAGAGTAAAATACTTATATCAGACATACAAGATTTCAAAACAAAGACTGTAACAAGAAATGAAGGGGCATTATCGCAAAATTAAGGGGTCTATCCATCCAGATCTAATAATTATAAGTATATATGTCCCCAAAATTGGGAGCCCCCAAATATATGAATCAATTAACAACAAATATAAACAAACTCATTGATAATAAAACAATAATAGTTTAACATCCCAGTTATAGCAGATAATCTAAGCAGAAAATCAACAAGAAAACAATGGCTTTGAATGACACACTGGACCAGATGTACAAAACAGATATATTCAGAAAATTCACCCTAAAGCAGCAGAATACACATTCTTTTCAAGTGTACATGGAACATTCTCTAGAATAGATGACATATTGGGCCCAGATCAGCCCTTCACAAGTACAGAGAGATCAAGATCATACCACTCATAATCTCAGGCCACAATGCTATGAAACTTGAAGTAAACCACAAGAAAAAAATTTGTGAAGACCATAAATACATGGAGATTAAAGAACATCCCACTAAAGAATGAATGGGTTAACCAGGAAATTAAAGAAGAATTTAAATTGCTGAGGGGGAAGGGATTGGGAGGGATGGGGTGGCTGGGTTAGGGACATTGGGGAAGGTATGTCCTATGATGAGTGCTGTGAATTGTGTAAGACTGATGATTCACAGACCTGTACCCCTGAAGCAAACAATACATTATATGTTAATAAAATAAAACAATAATAAATTTTAAAAAATGTACATGGAAGTAAATGAAAATGAAAACACAGTGGTCTAAAACCTTTGGAATGCAGCAAAGGCAGTCATAAGAGGGAAGTCCTGAGAGGCCTATCTCAAGAAGCAAGAAAAGTCTCAAATGCACAATCTAACTTTACACCTAACGGAACTGAGAAAGGATAAGCAAATAAAGCCTAATGCTAGCAGAAGAGAAATAATAAAGATTAGAGCTGAAATAAATGTTATAGAAAGCAATCAAAACAATAGAATATATCAATGAAACTAAGAGTTGGTTCTTTGAAAGAATTAATAAAATCAATAAATACTTATGCAGACTTGTCAAAAAGAAAAAAGAAAGGACCCAAATAAAAAGAGCCATGAATAAAAAAGGAGAGTTCACAATCAATACCACAAAACTACAAATAATCATAAGATAATATAATGAAAAATTATATGCCAACAAACTGGATGACCTCAAAGAAATGGACAAATTGCTAGAAATATACAAACTACAAAAACTGAATCAGGAAGAAATAGAAAATATGAACAGATCCATAACCAGCAAAGAAATTGAATCAGTAATAAAAAAATCTCCCAACAAATGAAAGTCCAGGGCCAGATGGTTTTTGGGGAGAATACTACCAAGCATTTAAAGAAGAGTTTATACACATTCTTCTCTAATTGTTCCAAAAAATAGAAATGGAAGGAAAACATCCAAACTCTTATGGGGCCAGAATTACCTTGATTCCAAAACTAGACAAAGACCCCACTAAAAAGGACATTTACAGGGGTACCTGAGTGGCTCAGTCAGTTAAGCATTTATCCTCAGTTCAGGTCATGATCCCAGAGTCCTGGGATTAAGCCCCAGGTTGGGCTCCCTCCTCAGTGAGGAGTCTGTTTCTCCCTCTCCCTCTGCTCCTCCCCCAGCTCATGTGTAATCTCTGTTTCAAATAAATAAATAAAATCTTAAAAAGCAAAATCAAAAGGAGAATTATAGGCTAAATTCATGATGAACATAGATACAAAAATTCTCATAAAATACTAGCAAATTGAATTCAACAGTACATTAAAAGAATTATTCACCACGATCTAGTATGATTTATTCCTGGGATACAGGAGTGATTCAATATTCACAAAAAATCACTGTGATATTCCATATTAATAAAAGAAAGGATAAGAACCATATGATCCTTTCAACAGATGCAGAAAAAAAATCTGACAAAATACAGCATCCTTTCATGATAGAAACTCTCAACAAAGTACAGATAGTGAAACATACCTCAACATCATAAAGGTCATGTATGAAACCCATAGCTAATATACTCAGTGGGGAAAGACAGAACATTTCCATTATGGTCGGGAATAAGACAAGAGTGTCCACTCTCACCATTACTATTTAACATTGTACTGGAGGTCGTCTTATTCTCAGCAATCAGAAAACGAAAAGAAATAAAGGACCCAAACTGGGGAGGAAGAAGTCAAACTTTCCCTATTCACAGATAACATGGTACTCTATATAGGAAAGCCAAAGGACTCCACCAAAGAAATTGCTAGAACTCATACATAAATTCAGCAAAGTAACAGATATAAAAGCAATATAAAGTAAGTGTCTTATTTCACTCAGCATAATCTCTTCCAATCCAATCCATGTTGCTACAAAAGTTGGATATTCATCCTTTCTGATGGAGGCATAGTATTCCATTGTATCTATGTACCACATCTTCCTTATCCATTCATCTGTTGGTGGGCACCAGGGTAATGTAGAGGACAGTAGGAGAAGGAACGTGGGAAGTAGGGTAATCCAGGGAGAGAAACAAAACAGAGAGACTTTGGACACAGAAACAAACTGAGGGGACTTGGAGGGAGGGGGATGGGGAGATGGAAGAGCCTGGTGGTGGGTACTAAGGGCACCTATTGCATAGAGCACTGGGTGTGGGGAATGGGGAATGAATCTTGGAACGCTAGAAAAAAATTTAAGTAACAATAAAAAAAATCAATGTAAAGAAATCCATTGCATTTCTATACTCAGTTATGAAGCAGCAGAAAAAGAAATCAAGGAACTGATCCCCCATTTGCAGTTGCACCCAAAGCAGTAAAATACCTAGGAACAAATCTTACTAAAGAAGTAAAAGATTTATACTCTGAAAATTATAGACACTTATGAAAGAAATTGAAGAGGACACAGAGAAATGGAAAAATATTCCATGTTCATGGATTGGAAGAATAAACATTGTCAAAATATTTATACTACCCAGGGTGCTGAGGTGGCTCATTCAGTTAAGCATCTGCCTTCAGTTCAGGTCATGATCCCAGAGTCCCAGGATGGAGCCCCCTGTCAGGCTCCCCTCTCAACAGGGTGTCTCTTTCTCCCTCTCTTCCCCTGCTTGTTCTCTCTCTCTCTAGCTCACACACACACTCTGTCTCAAATAAACAAAGTATTTTAAAAATGTTTATATCACTCAAAACAATCTACACATTTAATGCAATTCCCATCAAAATACCATCAACATTTTTCACAGAGCTAAAACAAACAATCCTAAAGTTTTTACAGAACCACAAAAGACCCCAAATAGCTGAAGTAATTCTGAAAAAGAAAAACAAAACTAGAGAAATCACGACTCTGGATTTCAAGTTGTATTACAAAGCTGTAGTCACCACGACAGTATGGTACTGGCACAAGAACTGAAACATAGAGCAATGGAACAGAATAGAAAACCCAGAAATGGACCCACAAATTTATGGTCAACTAATCTTTGACAAAACAGGCAAGACTATCCAATGAGGAAAAAAAAGACAGTTTTTTTTCAACAAATGGTGTTGGGAAAATCTGACAGCAACATGCAGAAGAATGAAACTGGACCACGTTCTTACCCTGTATACAAAAAATAAATTCAAAATGGATGAAAGACCTTAATGCGAGACAGCAAATCATCAAAATCCTAGAGGAGAACACAAGGAGAAACCTTTTTGATCTTGGCCAGAGCAACTTCTTACTAGAGACATCTTAGAGGTAAGAGAAACAAAAGCAAAAATGAATTGTTGGGACTTCATCAAGAAGAAATGCTTCTGGACAGTGAAGGAAACTATTATCAAAACTGAAAGGCAAGCTATGGAATGGGAGAAGATTTTGCAAATGACATATCTGGTAAAGGGTTAGTATCAAAAATCAACAAAGAACCTACCAAACTCAACATTCAAAAAATAAATAACCCAGTTAAGAAATGGGCAGAAGACATGAGTAGACACTTTACCAAAAAAGAATAACTAGATGGCTAAGGGACACATGAAAAGATGCTCAATATCCCTCATCATCAGGGAAATACAAATCAAAACCATGATGAGATACTATCTCACATCTGTTTGGAGGGTTAAAATTAACAACACAAGAAACAACACATGTTGGCAAGGATGCAGAGAAAGAGGAACACACTTTCACTGTTGGTGGGAATGCAAGCTCATACAGACAATCTGGAGAATAGTATGGAGGTTTCTCAAAATGTTATAAATGGAACTACTCGATTCAGCAATTGGAGTACTAGGTATTTACTCAATTATCTTTTAAAAAACATTTCCTCCCACTCTAGTTTCAGTTTCTCTTAGTGTGATGTCTTCTCCCTGACTCCCCTGGGACCAGGAATTTCGCCTCCCAGAATCCCTAGACCTCCACAATAGCCCAGCACTGTGCTGGATTGGGGGCCATGGGAATGGGTTCCTCTGCCCATCACAGTGAGGAAAGGAATGCCAAGCAGTCAGAGCAGAGAGGTAAGATGGCTAGCACTGAGAGTTTTGAAGGCTTTGGTTGTATTTATTTTCAAAGGGACAGTTCCTAGGGGCATCTGGCTTCTGGTATTTGGAACATGGTGGAGAGAGGCCAGCAATATTGGGGAAAGGCATTCAAGGTTCTTCCTGCAGAGGAGAGTACTTAGGCATCACCAGGGATGGGTAGGGCTCAAATAAATCAGGAAGGCTCTAATCCAAAGGCATTAGACAATGCCTGGCAGTCCTGGTTGGCCACTTTTAAAATAGAGGACACACAAAGGGGTGGGGTGCACCCATTGCCAGAAGTCGTCAGCCCCTAACAGAAGACATAAAGCTGAGATCAGGCAAGGCAGAGCCAGGGTGGACCGTGGTGACTGCTGGTGTCACATCTGCACTATGGCTACCGAGAAGAGCTTCTCTCTCTACTGGATACTTCTTGCTATGGGGATGTGATGGAGGAGAAATCATCCCATACACCCATTAGTGGGGCCCATTACTTGTGCAACAAGGGCTGAGAGTCTTGTCTCTAGAAACTCAGGTGGAAGCCCCAGCATCACCCAAACCTGACTTACATAGATTGTTCAGCAAAGCAAATAGCCAGCAAAGGCCAATGTTAACGAGTCTGACTGCCAAATGAAATGGTAAATTCACTGAAGCTCACTGAAAATACAAGTAAATAAAATTAATAGTTTTATATCTATTGAGGAAAGTGAATCTGTAGTTTAATAAATTCCCCTTCTGACTTGGGTTTTAAGGAAAGATGGAGTGGCAGGGATAGGATTTGGTCTTCCATCTCACATAAGATAAGCCCATGAATGTGGTATAAAACAACAGTTTTCAGACATTTGAGGATAAGTAGCAAAGGAGAGTAAACAGAGAGAGAGGGAACAAAAGAAGGAACTCCAAAGATAGTCCCATTTCACCAGCTGGAGATTTCCAGACATAACACAAAGAGTTGTTGTTCAGACATCCCGCTGGTCTCCCCAAGCTGAGGAGATGGGGTTGGAAGGTTAGGAAAGTCAAGGTGGCTGGAGTTCCCAGGACCGAGTACGGCTGAGGGTCGAGCTGCACAGAGGGAACATTCTAGAGAGCTAGGAGTCTCCAGGTGGGTGCAGATCAGTGAATGCTTGCAGCTCAGGAAAAGAAACTCTCCAAGGAGCAGATGGAATAGTACCTTTAGTGCACACAGGTCTAGAGATAGTTTCTGCCATTCTGAGTGTGTAATCCTCAGACTACAGGGGATACCTAGTAGAGTACACAAGAGGGTACTGCCCCGGATGTGAGGAAATCCAGCCCCATGAAACGTCTCTGGGTCCTTCCTGTACACTTTAAAAGCAAAGCACTGAAGGCCAGAGACTCTCCCAGAGTTAACCTACCATCAGGCTGACCCCGTGCATGTTTTCAAGTCAAAGCAGCAACAGAGAACAGTAAAGATTTCACCCCTACATTGGGACAACAGGGGCCCCTCTCCATAGTTGCTCTGGCCGAAAAGAAAGTGCTCTCTTTTGGGGCAAAGGTGCCCATGTCCCCTGTTGCCAATTCTGCCCTTTCCCTGTTGGCACCCTTTGCAGCTTTGTGACTAGAGCTGACCTCAGGGCACAGCAGGGGGAGGAAAAAGAAAAAGAAAAAGAAAAAGATTTTCTCCCTCATTTCATGTTTGCAGAGGCCTCTCTTCCTGGTCCTTTGGCTAGTGGGTATTCATGTTGGGGCTTCTGCTGTATACTCCTCTGTGCAGTTCAGAGAGGTGGGTCTTCCTTCCATCCAGTCAATGCCAGGAAAGAGAAGAGGAACAAGAATCCCATAAGCTCAGTCCCATCATGGGTACTCAAGTGTTGACCTGTCTCCTTATTTCACATTTTATTTTTAACTTCTCAGAGTCCTCATATACAGAGTTCTTACTTTCGGTGGTGTGTTCAGAGTTTCCAGTTGTCATCTATGGGTGAGATAGATTGTAGAGGATTTATTCCATTTTGGCCAGTGCCAGAAGTCAACACAAAACTGTCAAGTATGCAGCAGTTCTTGGAACCTTCCAAGAGATGAGGGGATCATTTGATTGATTAAAGAATCCCTAGGCAACGCTCTGAAAGTCTAGGTGTAGTTTCTTTGCTACTACATTTTCACAGAAGTGAATTTTATTGCCAGAATACTCATTACTGAAGATTCTCTTGGAAGAAAGGAGAGCAGAAGAGAAAGGGATTCCTGGAGAGAATTACTTTAATGTCGGATTACTCTGAAAACGCCTGAAGATCTAAGTCTGGAGCATTTTTTGAAAAGGATGTTGCCCATTTGATATTTTGCGTGGTTGAGAACCAAGGTTTACACTCCCCCAAAATGTGTGTGTGTGTGTGTGTGTGTGTGTGTGTGTGTGTCTGTGTGTACACGTGCATTTGCATGCACATGTGTGGGTATTTTAACTATTAATGTAATCTCCTTAAAAGTATCTCAGTATTTAAGCATCAAGTTCTTATTGTCTGTTAATTATCACTCTGGTAAAATTGGTCTATATTCCTGGATTACTGTGCTAATTACTGAGTACTTACAGCAATACCAAGGAGTCAAATTATACACAATCTATATTTTTCTGACCCATAAATCTGGACAGTAACACAATTCATTTCTTTATTCAAAACTGTTTCTCAGCACTTCCTGTCTTACTGTGTCTACATTATCATAACTTTTTGTTGGTTCTGTAGCCTTTGCTTTTAATATTTTTTGCACATTCTTTTATTTAGTTATCTAAATATTTGTTTGTTTCTCTCATGTCCCCAGGCTGGTGATTCATTCTTGGAATGTGCTATGAAGAGGACAGAGATTGGCCATCCACCTTATGATTTGCAAACTACAAAAGACCTGAATTCTGCTCTGTGTTAAGCTGTTCTTGAGACCTTGTTATAATGTGACCTACTGTAGTCCAGTAAAGGGAGAACTGATGGAGGAGGGACTTAGCCAGATGAATGGAGGATGAAGAGAATTCCCCAGTGACATTGGGTTTTTACAAGAACTGTCTGAAAGGAAGATTTTCTGTGCTTTGTGTTCATCCATTTAGCTAGCTTCCATACCCGTGCATTCTTTCACCTCTAGGAAGCTCACATAGCAAATGAAAAGTGCGCATATCCCACACAATCTAATAAAAGAGATTACTTTTATTTAAATAAAATAGAAAAGGCAAATGTATGTCCTTCACGTTGTCACCACTTTAAGAAATAATACAAATGTATCTCCTGAAAGTAAGGTGAAGTTCAAGTCCATGAGATATAAGTGACTTTCCCTATTTGAGAAGTCACCAGGATAGCACCCTTCCCAACTATTAAAATTCCCGAGAGAGAGAGAGAGAGACCTTGGTCAGGTTTGTGAGCTGTTCCTGATCATTTGGGTCCATAGCAAAGGAAAGGTCTGAGCGGGCAAGAAAAGGAGCATGAGAGGAAATTACAAATGAGTGAGCTTTCGGAAACATTAACAAAGCTTACTGTGCCGCATTCATAATCTAGAAACACCCCTATCCAGCCCTGGGGTCTTTGGATGTAATGGCGTAATGGCGGGGAGGCAGAGAAGAGGCGGCAGAGGTCGTCCACTTGGATGCACAGAAGTAGAAAGATACCCTCAGAGCTGAGCAGCATATCATTGCGATTTACCCAGGATTCCTTGCAAAGTCCTATAATCCAGTTGCGTGAGTTTCCCACATCCACCTCCCAGTAATGTTTGCCAGAGGTGAAGGTCTGAGCGCCCCACAAAAGCGTGTGCCATGGGCTTGCTAAGCTGCTGGGCACGTCTTGACAGTCAGGGCAGCACTGCAGATGTCTCAGGTCTTCAAACAGAGCCACACGGTAATTGCTTATGTTATGGTCCACTGTAAGATACACTTGGGCAGAAAGAAAACAGCGAAGGAAAAGAACAGACTTTAGAAGTTCTGTGGACAAGTGAAGGAGTCTTCTGGTAAGTGCCATACAAGCAAACGAAACAAAAACTGGTTTGTTTTGCTTCCTGAGAACACTCCCAGCCTCCATGGCCAGTTTCAAGGTACTTACCATTTAGTAATTCTTCATAAAATTCTGGAACATGTAACAGTTAGCTTTCATGACACGGTCTGTACTAACTGCTTCAGAACACTCCTTTATCACCAATGTCTATACAGAGTGTCACTGGAAATCCAGAGACATCAGCTATTTACAGAGCAAGTAAATGCCTATTCATAGAACTACATGAAAGACCATTTGGGAATACAGAGTCGTGTGAGATGTCAGGCTCGCTTTATTTTCACTAGCTCATTGAAAATTTAGGAGCCTGCTCATAGATCCCAAGAAAATACCAATATGGTCCTTCATCTTCTTAAGTCTTCTCATTTATCAACTAGCAAAAAATAAAATAAATATAATAACAGTAATAAATGTATTACGTATCACTTTAAAACATGATATTATTATTCTTATTAGACCTAGATAGTGATCGACTTAAACATGAGGATGAAACATGTAAACAAGCAAAGGTAAAATAAACTGAAAATCCGTATTTGCTTTCTTTCTTTCTTTCTTTCTTTTTTTTTTTTAATGAAGTGGTTTTTCTCTCTGAATTTCTAACTCAAGATCATGGAATCCAAATCCAACTTACCCCATCCCAGGCCTGCTTCTGCTGTCTCTCAGGCTCACTACCTCCATCTGTCCTTCCACACAATGAATCATATGTTCCATTTGTTTTCCAGTTGTAACTACTGTTTATAAACGTACTTTTACCCCTTTCTTAAATCTTGCAATTTTTCAAATACATCCCTTAAATTTTTAAATAAACATTCAAGTAACAACTAAAGGTGCTTCTAAGAATCTGGACATCTACATATAACCATAGTTAACATCTACAAGTTGAAATACACTGACTTAATTTGTAGTTTGAATGCCACATGCTTTCATGCTTTTAAACTCACTGCAAATTATCATAAGAAAACTGTCATATCCAGTCGTCCTTGAGACTTCAGATAGCTTTTACTTGTAAACTCATAATAAAATATAGTTAGTTATAAGGGTATTCATATTTACATGCATGCCCGTTCTCTGAAAACACTAATAGAGCAATCGTCCAGATATATCTCCTCCTGGAGGAAATAGTGAGCTCTCACCAGGGCGCCCCCTCTCACCTCGGAAGTTGTTGAGCCTTTCGGACATCCCAGTGATGGCCCATGAGCTCAGCTGCGGGTTCACAGGCTGCGGAGTGTGCAACTGCATTAACTGACTCCTGTAAAGAAAAAGAGTCACTCACTAGCAGGTCTGGACGTATCATAAGCATCTCCTTGAAGATGTTCCATCAGAATCCTCTCAGGTGCAAAGGGTGTGAATTCAACTCCACAAATCGAAGAATACTGCAGCTGTTCTTTTATTGTATAATTAGCTACCGTGTTCTTACCGCTTCAATCTCAGTACGATATGTCACTTCACTCACAATTGTATCATGTTCTTATCTTTGGCTTCCCTAGGAGAGCAATAGCCATTCTCTTTTAGTTCCCAAATCCAACAGGTACCAGAATTTTGGAACTTGCTGCCTGGTACATATGGAGCCTAAGCTCGGTAGGATGCTCTTTCCTGGAGACTTTCTCTGCCCCTCTTCTCATCATCCTTCTACCTGCTGCCTCTCTGAGCTTGTTTGCCTTTCCCAGGGAAGACCCAAGATAATCCTCAAATAATTAGGATTTTTTAAAGATTTTATTTGTTTGACAGAGAGAAACACAGCCAGAGAGGGAACACAAGCAGCAGGAGTGAGAGAGGGAGAAGCAGGCTTCCCGCCGAGCGGGCAGCCGGATGCGGGGCTCGATTCCGGGACACCAGGATCATGACCTGAGCTGAAGGCAGAGGCTTAATTACTGAGCCACTCAGGTGCCCCTCAAATAATTAGGATTTTGAAAATTACAGATAATAAAGATAATTATCTTTCGGCAACTTCTGCATTAAGCCTTGCAGCAAAAACCACATCCCTCTCAACCCTCACTTTTACCTAAGGGTGGTCAATATAAAACCTAGGAGTGTTTAGATAAGACTGCCTTTGTTTCTAAATGCAGACAGAAAGAAACCTTCCACAGAAAGGTGTGTGTCCATCGCAGCAGAAATAGTGTGACTACTGTCACCATAAACCAACTTGAACAGAGAGGCAAACTTACCTTTTCATGATGTCTCCCAAATCCTGTAAAGAGAAAGAGAGGAAGGCTTAGCTTTGAGCTCAAGATATTTTTAGTCTAGTCTGAGGCTATGAGACAAGACTGGAAAATTCTGTATCTCCACTTTTCTTTCTTGGATAAAATCATTTGCTCTCTTTCTTATCCTTACAAAGACGAAACTCATGTTACATTTGCATACAGTCGATAAAATCATGATCGTGAGAAAATTTAAAACAGAAGATGTTCTTAGAATAACAGTTGGCTCTGTCTGTTCTGATCTATGCCGAGATTCACAGAGGTTTCCCCAAACATCTTATGATAGTGTGTGGGCTCCAAATCTACAATTTCAAAATAGAAAGAATGGATACATCCCACATTTTCACATATTGACAAGTCCATATATACAATCAAATGATCTATTCATAAGCTCCTCCATTGCTATTGGTAAGAAACTGAAAGTTTAGTAGAAGAATTGAGAAGGGCTTTTTTTTTCTGGATCTGTTCCATGAAAATTTCTACATAGTTTTCCTCTGTATAATGTGAATGTGACCCTGAGCCTCCAGGTTATACTGGAGGAGCAAAGCCTGACATCACAAAGTTAAAGGAGGCAGAATTTGGACCTTGGAAACAGGAAAGTAATGGAGGTCCGAGGAGTACAGGCTTCAGTGGACATAAATGATTTCTAAGCAGGCTGGTGTTCAACACCCAGACATCTCTCCTTAGTCCTTACCTGGAACAGGTCAACATCTGTTTTGCAGTACATGTCCTTTAGGTCCTCATACATCTTTCTCAGGACTTTCCTCATGTGACGCATTCTAGCTACATTTCTCCGGAGTTGGTTAAAAACTATCTTCCCTTCAACTGCCAGGTTCTCTAAATGTTTTTGCTTTTCCTCATGTAGATATTGGTATACCTTAGGATATTCAGCCCCGATCATCATCATCCGTAGATTTACAAAACCCTGAAATGACATTGGTTTAATTAGGTCATATATTCGGATGGTTTTATTCTTCTTTCATTGTCTAGGGTCTGTGGGCTCTGAAGAGTGTTCTTAGTCTGGGCTGCTTTAACAAAGATGCCACAGACTGGGTAGCTGATAAACATAGAAATTGATTTCTCCCCATTGTATATGTTGGGAAGTCTATGATTAGTCCTGGCGGATTTGGTACCTGATGAGAGCCCACTTCCTACACAACAATCTTTTCACTGGGCCCTCAAATGGCAGATGGGGTAAGGGACATTTCCAGGTTCTCTTTTAGAAGGACACTCATCCCATTCCTGAGGACTCTGGCCTTGTGATCTAATCACGGCTCAAAGCCCCCACTCCTACTACCATCACCGTGGGGGTTAGAACTTGAACATACAAATTATGATCTGAAGCAAATGATCTGAAGCAAATATTCAAATCATAGAGGTACTACATACAACTTTGTCTTTCTCCTTTTAAGAAACCACGCATTTGGTTTCTTTCTTACATTCTTCTCTCCTTTCTTTCTTTCTTTCTTTTTCATTTATTTATTTGCCTGCACCATTGTTTCCAACTACTTATCCTCAAACATCCATGTTTTCATGTAAGAATAGAAATTAAAGATCAATTTTTTATTCTCATATAATTCATAATATCTAAGTCATAATCCATTTTCCTGAATGTTCATACTAATCAACTGACTATCTGCTCTCAGCAAAAAGCAACAATTGACTTTCTCAAGCCAACAGAAGACATCACACAAAATCCTTGTAAACTACCTTCATTTCCAAAACTCTGTTTCACCAGAGCCTGGCTCTGCCCACCTCAGGACCATACCCACTTCCTCTTGACTGGTCCATCCTGTCTTATCTCCTTAGAGACCTTATCGTCCAGCTCACAATCCTACATATTCATTCTTGCCTCTCCTCTGTCTTGTACATCTCTGTGTCTCTCTACCCCTTCTTCTGTGATTCTGTCTCCAATTCACTTTCTCATTCAGCCACTTTTTCTCACTCTCTCCCCTTCTTTTCACACAGCCTTTAAGCCTATGCAGATTTACTAAATTATTTTGGAAACATCAACACTAAACATCTTTGTTAAAATGACTTTATCTAGCCTCTATGCTCACACTTTCATTGCCATAAAAGCCAGACTTATTGACCAAATGGGATCAAACTCACTGTGCCCGTGGTGCAGTTTTCAGTCATTCATCCAAGCGATGATTCCCTACCCTTTCCTGAACTACACATTCCAGCTTGCCAAAACCCTCTTTTTACTAAATCCAAATAATTCATTCTTATATTATTTCACCTTATGTCTGTATTTGACATTATTTCCTACTCACTTCTTTTACTAATCCCTTCTGTCTCCTACTCCAGAAAGCTGTGTTCTGAGAGAGGTGCCCATCCCCCACCTCCTCCATCCCAGACCGGCTCCTTCAGATCTCTGCCCAGATATAACCTTGGCCATGGGTCTTCCATCACCAGCATACATTCCCCAAGTCCACACTTTTTATACCCATTTTCTGCTTTCATTTTACCCAAGCACTTCATAATTGTGATATATTACAAATTTTACTTTTTAAATTTCTGGATCAAGTTCCTTTACTGATTAGAAACACCTGAGGTCAATGACTTATTTCTCTTTTTGCCTATTTTTGCCTGTATCTCTCTGTTGGCCTAAAACAGTGAGCAACACATCAAAGGTCCTCCTATGAAGGAGTGATTTATTAGAATTCCATCCTAAGGGTGCCTGGGTGGCCCAGTCAATTGAGCATGGGACTCTTATTTTCTGGTCAGGTCATGATCTCAGAATTATGAGATCAAGCCCTGTCTCAGGCTCTGTGTTCAATGTGAAGTCTGCTTGAGATTCTCTCTCCCTCTTCCCTTTCCTACTACTCCCCATTCCTGCTCACATGTTCTCTAAAATAAATAAATCTTTAGAAAAATGAAACCCATCTTAAATGATCAACATAATGTTCTTATTCACCTTCGGCATTCTCATAGCACCATGTACAGATAACTGTTCAATGAACTTTTATTCTCTAATATTCCTTTTTTATATGTCTCCTTCGGTATTGCTCGAGTTCTTTTAAAGGAAAGGTATAGTTTTCTTCTTCAGATTCAGGTTCTCAGTTCCTCTTCATGAATCAACAAAGGACACAATCCAAAATCCTTAGCTAGGCATTTGTAT